>JAVDPK010018135.1:0-10984 GCA_034780415.1 Cichlasoma orientale | reverse complement strand
CGATCTCAGAGTCGATCAACTCAGAGTATGTTTTTAAACTCAGAGTTTGTTGAACATGCTTCCTGGAATAGGGCCCATGTTTCTGTTTCCATGTTTATTTACTTCCAGTTTTAGGGTGCCGGGACTTTGTGTTGTCTGCTCACTTTTGCTTCCCTTGTCTCGTTAGTTAGATCCACTTCACCTCTTCTCCCCGGCTGTCTCCACTCTCTCCTCGTTACCTCATGTGTAGTGATTGTGGCTTCCTTGTTGTTGGCTCCCCTTCATGCTGTGCGTGTGCGTGTCTTCTGGTCTGCGTATTTCAAGTCCAGCCTTTATATTGTGTACGTGTGTATATTTAGTTAATTTTCCTGTAAATAAAAAGCTCCCACTCTGCCTGCCATGCAGCCGTCTGTGATGAATGCAGTATTCGAAGCTCAGAAACAAAATACGATGCCACTGACTTTTACATAATCACTTTATTTTTATTTTTGTGGAAACTGTATAAGATGGATATTCACTAAACACAGATTGTCCATCACAGAGGTGAAAGATGAAGAAAAGCTGTCTGATGCTGAGATGATTTCCCCATGGTATCACTACGACCTGTCGCAGCCTGAGAACAGAGTGGCAGATTACTGTTATCAAACACGGCAAAGTTGATCGATTTAGAGCTGCAACTATCAATAGATCTCATTATTGATTAACGTAGATATTTTCTTGTTTAATTGGTTGTTTGTTTGGTCAGAAAATAGTGGGAACAGCTGCTTTGGATGTCTCAGAGCTTGAGTTGGGACATGCTGCTATTTAAAAAGAAACATGCAAACTTTTGGAAAATGAAGCGATTACTTTATTTACCAGAAAAAAATGTTTGTGTTTGCACTGAAGTAACAGTTTCAGTTATTTTACTTAAGTAAACTGTGTAAATCTGTCTTTTCCACTTTGTACGAAACGCTGTTCAAACTCTCGCGGATGACCAAAAACACACCTAAATGTTGCCCCTCTGCTTCTCCTGCAGGCTGAGCTCCAGCAGGTCATTGTACTGACCCTCTGCATCTCCCTCCACATCAGTCAGCCTGAGAGAACAGAAGTTACCGTTCAGTCCCATAAATCTGCTGGTTTCTAATCTGCCGCTTCGTTCACTGACTCACTTGCTTTTCTTCTCCCTTTGGCTGAGCAGGAACTTGACAAAGTTTTTCTGCACCATTGAATCCATGATTTTGCTGATTTCGCTGGCGATGGTGGACTCGGCGTACCTCTTCCTCAGGTCCTGCTCGTCTTGACTGAGAGGCGACAGAGACACAAACATAAAATCACATTATTTCTTTGACCTTTAACAAATTTAGAAACACTGGGTCTCAGAGGGATTCTGAAAAACGTGTCTGTGCATTTAAAGACCTCATAGTGCCATATTGTCCCAACAGAGCGCTTCGCTCTGGTTCCTCGAGTTTCTGAGAGGAGGATGGGAGGCTCCTCTCTGTGGACCCAGCTCCCAGTCTGGATTCAGGAGGCAGACACACTCTTTTAAGAGGCTGTTTAAATCAAAATATTATAAAATATTTGAGTTCATTATGCAGATGAAGGGATTTCCTGCTGCACTGATGCACTGGCTTCCAATCTTTTTTGATTGAAATACCCCCCACAGTAACTCATATCTACCCCCACTGTCGTGTTCAGCTGTATTAATTGGAATTCATTTCACCCTACAAGTTTTTTAAAATGATGAATTACAATGTAAGGTGCAGCCTAACAGAATATTCCTCTAACAATGAAGGTTTTCTTTACAGCTGTAGCCTGTCATACAGTTTATTATGATAAATAAGCAGCCCTATAAGCCTTTACACGTATTTTCCTCCCAAACACAAATATGTGTGCATATTCTTCTAACACATCATAAAGTTCAATTAATCCCAACTTCCCCATTTTAAGTCAAGCAACACATGAGTTTGGCTGTGTGTGAACCTCAGTTTCCTTCCTCTTCTGTCCACAGTCCACTCCCAAATAGCATTTACGAACATTCAGCACCACAAAATTTCTCTCCTACTAATTGGAAGGTTGGTGGTTTGACCCCTGGCTGCTCCAGTCTGCATGCCAAAGTGTCCTTGGGCAAGATACTGAACCCCGACTTTCTCTCCGATGATTTGAGCACTTTGAGTGCTCAAAGTAGAAAAGCACTGTATAAGAACCAGTCCATTTACCATATAAAATGTCTGCAAGTAAAAAGTTGATTATCACGATAATGTTTAGCAGCAAACATGTGAAGTATATATCAGCTTTGTGAGACCAACCCCATCTCCTCTGGTTCTGCATGCAGGGCTCCGAGCAGGCAGACGATCAGAAGTTCAAACAGCACAGCCTTCATGATGACCTGAGATCAAGGACAGAGAATTTCAGAGGAAGGTATTCAATTAGTTCAGCAACTGGAGGGAAAGTAAACACGTCCTGCAGCTTAAACTCAGTGAACGATCACATGAAAATCATTCAAGTATATTTTCTTACCTTTAAGTGAAAATATCTCTAAAGCAGGCAGAGGAGAGAAATTCAGGAGAAATCTGTAGGCTGCCGACGGCGATGTGTTGCCTTCAGAAAAATGGGCTTTTATATAGTCTTCTCTGAGAAAATATGTGCCATAGCTTCAAAAACCCTTTAGTTCCACTGCATTAAGTCATTAATGAAACACACATACACACAGGTGACTACTGATAAGGAGCGATGTAATAAAGGTTGAAAGTGAGCTCGTGTTACTTTCCTAAAGCATTAACAGCCAACAGAAAACATGCACGGACCATTAAACTAATGAAGAAGTGGCCCTCTGGCAGTGTGTGAAAATGAAAGCTTGTTGATGATACAGTGAAGGAAAAAAGATGACTGACTGAAGCTTATCTTAATGCTTTTTCCAAAGTAAGGACACCTGCTGCTGCTGCTGTTATCAAACAGCTACTGCCACCCTCTCACAGAGATGCTGAAACTCCAGCATAAAGCGGACCCGTCACTCTGTCATATATATGTCATATATATATAAATGGCGCAACTTTTTAATGGTGCCATTAAAAAAACAAAACTTTTCACCAGACCTGGCTTATGTACATACATTGGTGAGATTTTTCATATATGTTCAGTGGGTCAAATTTGCGATCAAAGGGACAGAAAGTAGTAGAAGAAGAAGAACTCTAACGATTTCAATTAGCCATTTTTCTAGCCACCCTCATATATATGTCACTGTTGCCATGGTATAGATCAGCTGGTTGGTTTCAGTGATGGTTGAATTGGGGATTGTCTGTAGTGTTGCATTCATATCTTATAGCGGACTATCAGAGGGTTCCTCACTCTTCACATATGCTACAGCTTAGCCATGATGTTATCTTTCAGATCTGGCATTCAACGCACCAGCTGTTCTTGGAGCTTGGTACCCAATCTCAGATTGTGGGGCTGATGATATATTCCCCCAAACTGACGTCCTGGCTCCCCCTTGTCATAGCTCCAGTTGTGATAGCAGTTGCTTCTTGCAGATGTTGGAACACTGAGCTACTAGTTGTCTTGATGTCACGTTGAATGATGGTTGTCAAAGAATCCATAGGTCCCGCATCCTCTTCATGTATCCCCCTTTCACTGGGGTTGCATGTGTAGTAGCATTCCAACAGTTCCCGATTCTCCTCGTGTCCACTTGTGCTGTATCCTTGTTCCAGTAGTCCACTCTTCGTCCGTACCTTGTTAATCTGGCCGACATCGCTCATTGTCTGAGGTAGGCATGGGCAGCATGGGGGACCTAACCTGGGGACCCTTACTGGATACATGCCCTGGCTTGGATTTAAACCCTCGACCTATTTTATCAAAGACGGTAATGTTGAACTCACACACGTGCACAAATCTTCCATCACACACCCATATGCCACATTTTTTTCTATTTTGTTTGCTTGTTTGTTCGTATGAGTCATCTCTTTACATCTACCTTAATTGTATTGTAATTGTAAATTCCTATTGTTACGTATCAAAACGTACTGTCTATTTTCTTTTTTATACATGCCAATATCTGATTAAATCTTGTTTCACTTTGGTTGTATAAAAGCTCAAAACATCTTTTAACCTCTTGTCACAGAACTGAAAAATCTTTGTTTTATCATTTCTCACACTACATTCATAATGTCCAACAATTTAATCGTATTTTTCTTTTTATTGTAACTCTTTGTGATATCCTTTGATGTCTAGCTAATATTTGAGGCCAGAAACATGGATGCATCAGTTGAAACTAGGTTAGGAATTCAGATTTCTATAAAGGACGTCAATGACAACCCACCGCGCTTTGAGAGGAATCTGTATGAGATTAGTGTTGATCAGGAACACACAAGGTAAAGAAAAATATATCTATATATATGCTTCTTCCAATCAACTGAATTAAACACTGATTATTGATTACAGTTTGATTCATCATTTCCAAACAGGCTTCAGTCTTTTAAAGTGCATGCTAATGATATAGACCAGAGAGGAACACTAAACTCAACCTTCCACTATGAGATCAAATCTGTGTCTGCAGAAATTAGCGACACTGAATTCTTCATTGATGAGTCCGGAGAAATCTCATTCAAAGGATGTTTAAATCACGAGGTAAGAGACTCTTTCCTTATGGACATCCTTGTGTTCAAATATGGTGTTCATTATGGACAAACAGAAGTCCAATAACAAAACATCACTCCGGTTCAGATCAGACAGGCTGTTCCTCCCACACCCCTCCAGGTCACACTGTCATTGTCCACAACAAATTAAAGTGTACACATAGCCCATCTGACATTAATGAATAGATGATTAATCCTTAATTAATGATTCACAAAGGATCTAGATTGTGTTAAGGTTTTACAAAAAAAAAGGGGGGAAAAAGAGCCGTTTTTGGAGAAAACCATCACACAACATCATGTCCTGTTTTACCTAAAACATGAAAATACAATAGCCAAAAATGATTTAATCATTGAAGGCAAAGCCTTGAGGCGACTGTTTGTTGTGAATTGGCGCTATACAAATAAAGTTGAATTGAATTGAATTGAACCTGCAAGAAATAAGGGATTCGTTACAAAACCATGTATACCCATTACAACCATTAAACACTGTCCTCGCTTCTATATCATAAAAAAATCCTCATAACCAGCATTTATTATTATAAATATTAATGCAAGGAGGCATGCACAGTTTCCCAGGTTCAAGAGTCCCCAAAACTACCTTTTTCCTTGATTTGACCCACACTGATGTAGCAACAGATACGGGTCACATTTGACCAAGAACAGCATCTGTATGAAATTTAAAATATTTTATTTTTTGTGCATTTTGGGTGACCTCAGTAAAAGCCATCAAATTTCAGGCTAAAAGTGAAATTTTGGCAAATGATCCTTCTGTTGATGTTTCAAACCCAAGTATTGGGATCGCCGATTAACTTTGACCTCTACGTCACACCTAGCAGGACACGCCCCTTCTGTCTTTGCTTCCGGTTGGGTCCCTCTGTTGCCTTTTTTTAAATATCCATGAGACGTTTAAAGCAGAGCTAAAGGGAGAACTTACCCTTTGACCAAACGTACTTCCAAACACTTTCTGATAGATAATAAAGACTTGCATAAAGTGCTTCACAGTGACATCAAAATGCCGTCGTTTCATTATATAACGTTAGTTTAACGCTGCTGTATTATCAAACCATTGTTATTAATAAAGTTTAAAAAAAAAAACCTTAGTTCAACGCACGTAAAGCGTCGTGATGCTCCCTCTCGCCCCCTGTTGGCGTACTTCTGATGGAACCCTCCAAAACACGAGAAATGGCCATCCAACAAATTACGCATGCGCAGTAGTGGGCGCTTTAAAACAAGTCTTGAGGAGGGAACATGAAGACACTTGCAGGTGGACTTAAATAACAGTCGATGTAAGCTGAAAGCGCGTAAAACTCCGTTGGTAAAAAGCAGGTATGTGTGGATTCTGAGTATCAGGACGCGGCCGCTACACTCGGCTCGCTGTGAGTGCGCGGTTTGTCTATTAAACTAACCGGCTAGCGTTAGCCACCTAGCTAGCTGTTATTGTTTTTCGTGATTCTGCGAGAACCAAAATGGAGGAGATGGCTGCTGCCAATGTCCTACACAGCCACTCCCGAGTCCTTGTTTGAATCCTGCACACTGAAATGTCGACCCAAGCGCGTTATTTATGCGTCAAATTGCTGCTAAAGTGACCAGTTTGTTGTGTTTGAGCTGCTGTGCTAATATACCCTAGCTTCGGTTTTCAAAGCCGGCGAGCAATTTTTTTTTTTTTTGTGTGGTAAATGATGGCCAAAATTTGATTTGTCCAAGTGTTGCTAGTTGGTGAATGCTTAAAGACTGTGCACTCTATGAAATAAACGCACGGGAGGAGCCGAACAGATGTCTTTAATGTCCTTTGTTTTGCAGGACAGCAGCTTCCAGTTCACTTGTGAAGTTGCTGCTGGTTCAGTCTCAGGATGAAAAGTCGTCGTTGTGTTCGCCATGACTCTGAGGTCCACGCTGTACCCGAACACAAGATTCAGGCAGCACGCTGACGCCGGGGTCGCCACCGTGAGTCCCGTGAGCCTCAAGAGGGAGTCCTGCGACTTTGTTATAGATGTTCAAGACGTGCAGAGGGGCGAGATCCCGAGCAAATCAAAGGGCTTAGACCAGAATTACATGACAAGCAAGGTTGCCCTCGCTGGCGCTGTTGCAGAGGTAGTTAAAGGAGACACTAAATCTGTGGGGATATTGTCCCCTGTCAGACCAATGGGGGGTGAGGGAACCCCGGTGAAAGGTAAACCCCTCTCAGTTGACAATATGGAAAACCCTCAGATGGCTATGAATAATAACCCAAAGGATGCCGGTGCTGATGAAAGTGCAAAGGGGGTTGTACCTGGAGTGCTTGGTACCGCATCCATTGAACTCTCCTCTGAGGGCAAGTGGAGGAACATCAGGAAGACCCCCTCCAACCCTCACACGCAGGCCAACTGCCTTCGACAGATTCTCCTCCTCCAGCTCGACCTAATTGAACAACAGCAACAACAGCTGCAGTCCAAGGACAAGGAGATAGATGAGCTCAAAGCAGACAAGGAGACGGTATGTAAAAGTTTTGGCCAGTATTGATGTGGTTTATATCATGTTTTTCTTTATGCCAAAAAGTTTGCCTTTTTTACCCACTCATGTCCTCTTCTTTTCCAGCTGCTTGCACGCATTGAGCGCATGGAGCGCCGCCTCCAGCTCACAAGGAAGGATCCGCCACGCGATAAGCGCCTTTTCCAGCCCCTGGAGCCGTGGACCCCTGATAAAGAGGACATGTGGGATCTGGAGCTCGACGAGAGCCCGCAGCCTGACCCAGCCACACCACTCCCCTTCAGTCGGGGTAGCAAAGGTCAAAAAAGGTAAAATAGACACCAGCAGACACAGCACAAGTATTTGCTCATGTTCCACTGTAATAAAAAAAAGTGTTCTGTCTAATTTGGTCCAGAAATTATGGGAAAGTACATTGATGCTGTCAGGTGAGATACCTGACTCATTGCCTTAACTGTATGTAGACCGATTGTGCTTATAAGGTTGAGTTTTGAGCCAGGACATGACCACCAAACACACACTCCATCTATCTATCCCAACAAATTTTTTTGTTTTTCCGCACTCAGAAAATCTTGCTTCGGAGACACAAAAGTGCAAAAATCTCGGGGTAAAAGTGCCAAGCTGAGCCCGCAGAAGCCCGAAATCGAGCCCGGCTCTCCCAATCAGCGAGAGCTACGCAGCAAGGAAACCCCAGAGAAGAATGTTCCCACCAGGGCAGAAAAGGACAGTTTGCTTCCATGCAAAGAGGAGGGTGAGCTGAGCTGTCAGATGGAAGATTTGCCCTTCATGTCAACAACAGAGATGTATCTGTGTTGCTGGAACCAACCTCCTCTGTCCCCCCTGCGTGAGACTTCCCCGAAAAAGGAGGAAGAGGTGGCCAGTGAGTGGACTCCTCATGTAGTACATGATATGCTGATTGTTTGTAAGCCTAACCTATATCCCACCTTCAATCACTTTATCCTTCAAAATGTCCTGAACACACTATCTATGAATAAACTCTTGTCCCTGTTTCTTTTACCTCCTAGTTCCATCTTGGAGGGAAAATATTATAGAGCCCCTGGATGAAGACTCCTCCTTTAACCTCCCTGAGGTGAGAGACACGTCTGAAATGAAACTTCTGTCATCTAAAATGATCTCACATCAGACCCAAAAACATTTTAACTTGTAATTTACTTCTGCTCCCCTCAAGCCTCTGGACGACGGTGTTTTTTTGAAACGTCACTCGAAGCTCGAGTTGGATGAGAAGAGGAGGAAAAGGTACCAACTGCTGGCTTAAATTTGGTTTGAGATTCAAATAAACAGGTTCTGGTTCTTGAGTATTGCTTGGTACAGGTCCTGGAGAAAAATCCCGTGTGTTTTTTAGATGGGATATCCAGCGAATCAGAGAGCAGCGCATGTTCCAGCGTCTGCAGCAGCGCATGAACAGGAAGAAAATCGTCCAGGAGATGGAGCCGGAGCTGTCGTCCTTCTATCCTGACACCGAAGATGGTACGTCTGCATCATTCATCATCAGTGCTGTGTAATTTAGGAACACGGATCAAATGAGGAGATTTTAATTTAATTCTCTTTACATCTTCCAGTTGAAAGTATAGTGATCACTCCCTTCTTGCCTGTGGTTGCATTTGGTCGGCCCCTGCCCAAACTCTCGCAACAGTAAGTTAGAGGTGTTTTGCTCATTTTCTGTCACATGTGAACTGTGATTCTGTTATTGAGTATGAGCAAAGGTTCCAATAATGAGGTCAGCATATGTACAAGTAACCTCTGTGAGGCAGAAGCTCAGGGTTCAGGCTTTTGTTTTCCTGCTCTTGGCACTGTATGACATCAGCAGGAGCATATATCCTTAATATGGTCATGTGTGAGAACAGCAGCCCCACTAACCTACTGTTTAAGCTGCCTGTTTGCCTCACATGGTAACAGATTTGTCTTTGAGTGAAAGATTTTAAAAAACTCAAATGTTAGGGCTGGGCGATAATATATTGATTTTTTTAAGAAATATTGATATATTTTACACGATGTAAGATGAGACAATATTGTTTATATCTGTCGTGTTACAATCATACATGTAGATCCACCAGTTCACCTTTCGCTTCTCCCAATTTGTCTCTGCGCAACTTCACACTGGCCCACCTCTCTCCATCACCACTTCACCCGTAAATCATGCAGGAAGTGACAGCATGGCAGTGTTGCCAACTTAGATTTAGCAGCTTTTCAGACTCCCCTAGCGACTTTACTTATTTTTTCCCCCAAAAAGCGACTAGCGACAAATTTAGCGACTTTTTCCGGTGACGTCTGCGACTTTTGGAGAGTTTTGGAAACCTGAAATCCTCCGCTGTCGCCGTGCTTTGTGTACATACAGCCTTCATACTGCGTCCGTTTGTACGCTTTAGCATCGCCCGGATCCCCAAGAGTACCTGGCTGCAGGCAAGAGGGTGCCGCCATACCACAACTCCATAGTGGAAGTTGGGTTGTACCGTGTGTCACGTGACCTTTTAATAGTGGAAGTGGGTCTTTTTCGTGTGCTCGTGATGCAGCCGGCGAATACGTAGACGTCGCATTGAGTGGGTGGGCCCGATGCTGTGATACGTCAGCTCATATGTCTACGGATTTACTGAGCTGGTTAGAACCCTGCTGACTGAAGGATGGAATTTTGTTCAGTCTGTTTACATGTTGTGTTATTTGCACAGGTGTACACACACTTCACTGCAGATGGCTTTTTTAAGAATAAGTTGCTCTGTATTTTTTCTGCTTACATTTTAATAGCACAGCTGTGAGTCTTTTGTTATGGAGGAAAAAAGCATTCATTTATTTGAGCAGCATTATTATTTAAATATGCCCAATAGTTTATTTTTGAGCAATTTCTCATGTACATCAACAGCTGAATGTTAATAAAAGTGCCCGTGTGACATTTGGGACATGTAGCTTTGACTCAGAAGTACCTTTTTGTTTATACCTTTTTGGGAAGTAAAAACATCGAGATATATATATATCGTATATCGCCATTCAGCTAAAAAATATTGATATTTTTGGTCCATATCACCCAGCCCTACTTTGTGTAGTCTGAGGTTCATTTAAGATAAAACACCAAATAAAGTGAAGGCCATTGTCACCTCTTCCACATCTGTATTTCTTCTGTAATTTGTTCCTTGCCTATACTCAGTTAAGGTCACGATAAAATGAATTAAATTGAACTAAAATAAGAGGAAGCAGCAGGAGAGTTCTATTTATTTTCACTTGTCTTTGTTGAACTGATGGAGTGTTGGCTGATTATCGTTTTTCGTCCAGAAACTTTGAGCTGCCTTGGCTGGACGACCGCAGCCGGTGCCGCATCGAGGTGCCCAAGAAACACACGCCTCACCGGACCTGTCGGAAGTGAAGCCCTTAAAAAGCAGCAACGGCTAGAGACAGAGATGCTGCTCCACACCCAGATAAAGGAGGAAAACAACAAAAAATATGCCTCGTATGGTGGGGGTGTGAGAGGGGCACGCATCACTTGTCGCTATGTAACTGCTGTTGCTTTTGCTCTCCAGAGTTTTGGAAAGGGATGGATGATCGCTGCAGCACATGGTGTCCTTGATGTTTTCAGTCTGAAAGGGAGGCTGAGCCCTTCATGCCAAAAGATTACAGCTCCCAACTTAGCAGCTGCTCATAATTACACATTCACCAGGAGTTACATGCATGTCCTGATGCTTTTTGGTGGCTCTGCACCACAGAAAAAAACATTTGATCAAACACACGTGGTGTTTCTGTCGTGTTTTATAGATGGGCGGTGTTACAAGGCAAACTGAGGGCTCTAATCTTTGGTCCATACATGTAGAGGGAACTAACAGAGCTTCGCGAACAATACAGCTGCATCCTTTCCACGCCTGCTCTCCCTGACTAAGTGGGGGCAATCCGACTGTATCGTGCTGTGTATTGCCCATATCGTTCGCACACAA
>JAVDPK010018134.1:0-10987 GCA_034780415.1 Cichlasoma orientale | reverse complement strand
GTGCGCGCGTACATACATGTCTCATAATATTGGTGGCTTTAGCATTTATGCCAGAAATAAAGCAGAGAATGATGGAGGCAGGTGGAAGACTGACACAAACTTTTATCAAACAGAAAGACATAAAACACAAGAAAGAACAGCAATAGAGCAAACATAGGGGCATAGATAATTAAAGAGTGGTTCAGGGAGAGAAAAATAGCAAGGGAGATGAAAGGAGGGTTGGGCTGTAATTTATCCTCTAGTGTGCATGCTTTACGGCTTTCTTAATTCAACTCCTGCTACTATTAATGGAGTTAATGTTGAGATTATATCTATTTTCTGGTGGCGGGGCCTGAAATACTGCAGCCGATTCCCCCGCCCCTTCAAACTGGCACCCAGTACTAAATCACACGCCATGCCTGTTATGGTTAAAACTAGGGAAGAGCAGCATGTTGGGTAGTGGCAACCTCACTTTCTGTGGGCCTCGGAGCAAGATATTTCTGGGACTAAATGGATGAGCAGGGGCTGGAAAGTGGTCCATTGGATTAAACCCCTAAACACAAAAAGATAACCCTCTCATGGAAAGCATCAATATCACCCCCAAAAATATGGGCTCTAACTTCAGGCAGATTCAAGATGCCAACAAAGCAAGTCATTTCCAGTGCTGTATGTGCACATGGTAGAACAACTTCTATTATTTTACTCTTTTTAGTACCTACTCTAAAGTGTGTTGCCAAGAACAATTTTCAAAAGCCTAAATTTACATATTCAGAAAGTACAGGGCTAAGGATTAGCAGTACTATAGATCAGTTGTGAGTGAAATCAGCAATATGGTAATCTATAATATTCTCAAACACAAAAGCAAGCTTGGTAATTGCAGTCAGTGTTCATGAGTATTCAGAGCTGTCAACTAGAGCTGGGTGACTGGAACAATATATTGGCAATCAGTGACTGGCCAAGTCCATATCTGGTTGGTTTAATGAAGTGTTTTATTTTTCTAATTTAGTGGACTGACTGTGAGAATTTAACTAAATAATTACCTTCCATCCATCAATTTTTTTTTCCACTTATCCAATTCAGTGCTGTTGGGGGGGTGCTGGAGCCTATCTCAGCCGCCAAAGGGTGAGAGGCAGGGTACACCCTGGACAGGTCACCAGCCTGTCGCAGGGCTAACAGAGAGAGACAGACAACCATTCACACTCACATTTATGCCTATGGGCAATTTAGAATCACCAATTAACCAAACCCCACTAACTACATGTCTTGGACCGTAGGAGGAAGCTGGAGTACTTGGAGAGAACATACAAACTCCACACAGAAATGCCCCATACAGATGGTGGACGATTTGAACCCAGGACCTTCTTGCTGTGACCCTAAATATTTGCTTTTAATTGAATTGTTCTCCCAAATCTAGGCAAACAGGAAACAAAGAAAATAATCATTACAACTTTTCACATTATGCTGCTCATAGTTAATGTGTAAAGTGCAATTGTTTTCTTCCTCATTCTTTTATCTTTTTGTTGTGTTACGATTTCCATGTCTGCTAATTTGTGATCTATCCCAGAGCCTATGCTAGGTAAGTTAGCTATGCAAATATAGCCAGAACATCTCTGCAGTCACTGACTGTTAGACTGTGTCTGATACTGTCCTGCCTACTGTCCACAGCACATACTGAAGTAATTAGAACTGACCAGGCTTCTATGGTAAATAAGATAATCAAAACATTGTTCAAAAAACACAGACTGGAACTTCATAAATGACTGACACTTCGACTTGCTGCCAGTACATGTAGCATTTATCTACTCGAAGACCAGAAGGTGGTCCTGAAACATTATACATTACTATCATGTAGTTCTGCTACTGTGCAAACTGACCTTTAACAGCAGAACAATGTAAAATGTTTCAGAATCACCTTCACCAAAGTGCATCAAATTTAGGCAAGCTTTTCCATATATATATATATATATATATATATATATATATAATGTTTGGTACGTGTATGATCTTGACAAAAGTTTAACAAGAATATTAAAATTAAATTAAATGATACCGCACCTCTTCTAAACTTTTCTCTATAGGTTACTCTGGACTACTGAGTGCTCAGGTACGGTATGTTTTTTAAGATGCATGACGTTCAGCTGTGAGCAGGCACAGAGATAAGAGCTAAGTACATATGAGAACAGAGGCCAGTGGGTCTGATAGGCCAAAGATGAAGAGCAGTACTGACTAGTTAAGAGCAGAGAATATGAGCTCATGCTCCACTCAATAGCTTCAAATTGATAAAAGTGGTGGTGGTCTTTGGCGTTAAACAGATAGATAAAGCATGAAAAAGGAGTGGGCTATTTGGGGGGGGGGGGGTCCCTGGGGACCCAATGTGTCCCCCTCCCTCCCTATCTCTTTCCTCACTTCTACACACTTGGTGATATTTCACAGGATGTCAGGGGGCTCAAATTGAAAATCCCTTGATGAATCAATATTTACTGCAGCAGCTAAATGAATAGTAATAAGTCACCAGACACTGAATTCAGCCACAGTCCAGGGCCCTCTGTCTCACCAAATCTGGATTGCACAAATTAACTGTGCTCATCAACTCACAAAACACAAATACACAAAATGATTCCGTTATAAGTGGGCTACTCTAACACCTTACAAGATCACATCATCTAAATGACAAACAGCACTGTTACTTACCAACAGAGACAGCTGTAGACAGCTTGAACTCCTTTCTAACAGTTTGAAATCTGTGATTGACTCTATGCAATAGCGAGGCACAAATCTGAACTGTGTTAAACTGAAACATTTTGCAAGGGCCAAATTCTGCAACAAAAAAATGCAAAAACAGTTGAAATATTTGACAAGCTAGCAGAGCTGCTTTTCAAACCCAACCATGGAGACCTCTGGATTTAAGTATCTTTACTTTACACTCTCCAGGTGAAGCTGGTTACTAGCCTCTGCTTTCTGGGCCTACTGTCCAACACTCCAAAATTAGTAAATACTGTAGTACAACATGTTTATTCTTTCCATATGTACAAAATAAGGTAAGCCAATGCCTTAGGCTTCTTAAATGTGCATTCTTTAAACTGGCCAGCAGGGGGGAATCCACTAATTGCAAAAAGAAGTCTGACTATGAAGAAAATTACTATGAGAAAATTACTCCAAATTTCACTTGATTTGTTCTCAGTCACGAGTTTCACATCTTCTTCAACACAACATGTTCATTTCGTGAATCACAGCCACATTTAGAATAAAAGAGATAAAAACTCATACATCATGTTAGCCTAAAATCAATCAACCAATAATTGACGACCTTTTAGACATTAATTGACTCTCGCAGTGCCATATCACTCACTCACTCACTCACTCACTCACTCACTCACTAAATCTCCATTCTGTGTTATGGGGTTTAAATGACTAGCTGATTAATTGATGGATCACTTTCTGATTCCAACTTTTTAAATATGATATAAATTGAATCTATTTGAATTCTGGAGAATTTCTCAAATAAAACAAGCAACAAAGAATTTCTGCAGGATTGTGGAAATAAGACATTTTTGATGGACAAAAATAGTAATAAAACCAGTGAGTCCAGTTAACATGTATTTATTGTGAACTCAGAAGTCCTGAGACAAAGATGAAAGATTAATGAAGATAAAGGAGGAAGAGATGAGGGCTGCAATGATGCTAAGAGAAAAAAAAAACACACCCAGCCACCATCTCCCTCTCTCTGTATCCATCCTGGATTTGATACGTTCCTTGCTGAGATAAATTAATGTGAGGAGCACACTATTGTAAATGGTTTATTCTCTGGGTTATCTACTGTGTAAAAATGAGCACCATAAATTTCCCACCTCTCCCACTCATGCTACACATGCCTGTGACATAAAAGACAGGGCTCCGCTCTGCACTGAAGGATATTAGAGACTGAATCGCATTAAAGCCAGACCTGAGGAAGTGTGTGTCTGTTAATGTGGATTACCTGGCAGACTGGATCCTCTTGGCACGCCAGGACAGGGCTGGGTTGTAGTGGAGGGCCTGCATGGTGCTGGAACCCGGATGGGTCACCATCTTGTAGCGTGTCCTGAACACCCTTTGGGAGGCGGGGTTACGATGGGAGGAAGAGGTGGCATCTATGGGCAGGGATGATTAAGAAACAGAAACCAAAGTTAAGTGAGTGTGAACAAATGCACATTTACATCACTCTGAATGCATAATGTGTGCATACACACACAAGTTTGTCTGAGGACTCTGGCAGGTGTGCTCTTTAATAAGCTTCACATATAAAAATGAGAGGGAATAACAAAGGCAGAATTTTTATGAGTCTAATAAATCATATGCTCTGTCTCTTTCCTCGCTGCCATCATTCCTCCTACCCAGCCTCCCTCCTTCCCTCTCACTTTAAGTCTCATTCGTTATATCATTTTACAAATCCATCAGAGAAGAGGCATAAGTGCAGTGAGATCGGAAAGGGGGGGGGGGACTAAGTGTTGTTATTTATTTATTTATTTGGCTGTTTATCCATCAAGTTGTTTTATGATGGCCTGGGCTGGCTGACGCACAGAGAACAGAATTTGCATTGAGGATAGGCCAAGTCCCTGTACACTACACTGCAAAGGCCTGCGGACTGAAGTTTAAATTGTGACGACATTGTGAATAATTGTAAAAGTTTAATTTCTTTTTAGTCGCACTTCTCTGTTCTGCAGTTACTGGTAGTCATCACGAATATGTCAGATAAAATTTATTTTTCTGAAAAACGACCTGCTTTTATTTTCCTTCCATTATGACACAATAATCAAGATGATTGAGTATTGTGGCATATCCCATTTCACAAAGTTGCATTCATTCTGTCTTGTTATAAATCCTGTGCACATTTTTGCACTTTAGCTCCTCCCTAAAAGCCAAGAAGATAGAAGGAGAACCTTTGGTCAGCAAGATCCATCTACAAGGAAAAGTGATACGATTTCTGTAAGTGGACATGTGGAAGGGTCCTCATCATTTGCAGCATGCTCTCCAGTCCGTCACCCAGTTGAAGTGGGGTGCTCACTGTCATGTTTGCTTCCAGGTTACCCCCACCACCCCCTTCCTCCAGACGAGGACAGCACAGGGTTTAAAGCTGGTAGGCAAGCTTTTAATTTCCTGGGACTGAACTAAACCTTCAGTCAGCCACAAACTGTAGGCAGTGTCCGGGATTCACCCTGCAGGGCCCGACAAGGTTGTGTTAGCATTGGTAGTCCATAGATACTACGCAGAGCTTTGCATACGTTCATGTTGTAGCTGTGTACTGTTAAAAACATGCAGTAATGTAGTGTACTCTTGGCCATGTTTGTGCTGTAGTTGTTCCTTCACTTTGGAGAAAATGGTACATTATACACAAAGAACTTCTTTGTAGTAAACTGGAACAGTCATAAAAAGAATTGTACACTGCAGCCATCGTCTGGGCTTCTCCTCTGTGCTTTTTTGATCTTTGATGTGGTGAACTTGCTGTTGTTCATGTTCCTATTCAAGCCAACTTTTCAACCAGTCAGCATCTCAATGGTTGATCACAGTCGGGCTGCAAGCTCTTGTTTTTTTTTGGAGGACAGAATGCAAGCACAAATGCAGTGATGGTATACCACAGCCCTTCACGCTGCTAGAAGACCTATGTGAATGATACCAATGCAAGCTCATGAATCCCACATTAGAGATGAAGAGCTCACTCATTCAGGAGGGGTTCGTAGCAGAGCTGCTGTTTCGACACATAAAAAGGAGTCAGTGAGGTGCTTCTGATTAGGAGGCTTTTTACTGTGTATATTAGTTATTAAAATGCACTTATAATGTTATGTGTGGATCTGTAGTCTAATTGTTTACACATTCAGTTGACAAGCGATAGAGACACAAATCCCCTTTGGAGTTGCATTTTAATGTTATGTGCCTTTTTTTATTGAGGAAAAAAAAAGATTTAAAAAAAAAAAAGGTTTTTTCCTGAATTAATTTTTAAAACTCAAGAAAAATCTACTGCTTGAAAGACGTGCTTTTTTTTTTTTTTTTAATTCAGTGGAGAAACTGGTTGAATGACAGTAGCCTCAAAATTGACCAAAATAATTGTTTTACCATAATAAGTTTTGCCATAAGCAGCATCTACAAACTTTGACCTTCATCAAAAGTCCTCTTAGACAATCAGTTTGGATATCAGACTCTCAAATTTCCTTTCTTTCCTACACACACACACGCACACACACACACACACGCTAGTGTCTGACGTGAACCACATAAACTGGACTTGCTGGTAAAACTCAGTTACCTAGCTACACCCATTTTTCACATTCTGATCACTGAGTCCCGCCATGACTGCCTGTATAAAATGATGATTTGTATACCTCAACACTTCTTCATCTGTTCCTTCTTTACAAATTATGTCAAGTAATTTATACTCAATTTATACTCGACTCTGGAGAGACATTAGCTTAGTTTGGCCAACCCGCGGGGTTTTCTCATGTTTCTTGACACATTCTGAGATATGAGCTTTATCACTCATAAATAATAATAATGTCACCATTAACAACAGGATAATCCAAGTTGTGGTAAGCCAGGCATATCGTCATAGGCAAGCTTTTGCAGAGAGGGATTCCATTAAATTTCAGGATTAAATTTGCTACATGGTACTTGAAGAAAAGGTAAAAATCTTCCACTGCTACAGACTGAAAAACAAGATTTAATGCAACATGAATCAGTTGCTCAACGTATTCACTCAAACTATTAAAGAAAAAAGAAGTCATTATCTGCACTCTCTCTTCCCCCTTCTACCAATCATTCAATGCAGTGGTCAGCGACAGCACTCCATCTTCCTAATGAGTAAAGAAAAGAGTGAAGAGAGGTTTAAGAGGGGGGATTACGAATGAGTTTATGCACCCGGTGAGGAACTCATTTCCCATTACCTCTTTTTCAAGTCTTTAAGTGCCAGTTGTTAGGATTGTTGCTGTTTTAATTAGCGCTCAATAACAAACCGTGACCACAAGGCCTGTGGTGAAGAATAATAAAATGATTCCATTTCCACCTCTACTCATTCAGCTTTCTCTCTCTCCCTCTCTCCACTCCTCCCCCTCATTCTTCCTCCTGTTCAGACATGCTGGTTTCATTTGTCAGCCATGATGCAGCTCTGGATCAGCTGGAGAATTTATCTCAGACACACATTTACTGTTCAAATAAGAGAGAATCGATATACAAGACCCATCACCAATGGGGATATCCTCCCGCGATGAATGAAAATATAAACTAAATGAAGAATTCACGATAACATTACAGCCCCATTTCATAATAGAAAAATCGTATTACTTCTGCAGAGCCATTTTGCCCTAATTTGGAGGCCTTGCTCTAAACTTTTATCCAAATGCTTTTAGTCACCCCTTGGTTAGTAAAAATAAAAATACATATTCCAGCAAAAATATGTTTTCAATATTAACAATACTCATTAAATCAAAACAATTTTAAGCCTGCTGTAAGAGATTGATCTTCTGTGAGTCTCTGTAACATTTCTGCAAATACTTTTTGGGGACCACATCCTAGATTAACAGCTATGAGTGATATTCACAGAGACTTGAGGAATGGTGCTAATGCATCGTTTCTTCTTCCCTCTCCACGTTTATACACCACTACTGCATTTACAGGTTTAAGCCACCATTAGTAATTATTAAAATCTGTCTCTCTCATAGTGTGTCTTTTGTCCTCTCTCTCTCTCTGCTTTCTTCTCCCTCCCCTCACCACCAACCGGTCAGGGCAGATGGCTGCCCCGCCCTGAGCCTGGCTCTGCCAGAGCTTTCTTCCTGTTAAAAGGAGGTTTTCCTTTCCACTGTTGTCACGTGCTTGCTCATATAGGGTTGTGTGATTATTGGCGTTTTCTCTCTAACATTGTAGGGTCTTTACCCTATAATATAAACATACATGTGAATTAAATCAAGTAATTTCTGAAAAAGGAGTGAAAATCAATATGTGTGTATAGTGTTAGAATACTGCATTCTAATAAAAATTATTTTACCAGGTTTTCAACAATAATATACATTTTTATTTGTGAAATGGTTAGAAAAGACACTTTGTGGAATTAGATTACACAGACAGATCATTCCTATGTGTGCAGTCATTTCTCAAAGGCCCATTCTGATTAGTGAGTGCCTTGTTTTTAATGGGAATGAGAGATCTGTGAAAAAGTCTAAGGCTCAGGTCAGGTCATGACAAATTAAAATGAATGAAGCCAGGCCAATGTTATTTTAAACAAAAAAAAACTGTATTCGGGATATTGCTGTAACATGTATTATTTTAGAAAAAGAGAGAAATTTATACTGTGGTAATGATGTTAATTGTACTTCTGTTCTTTGAGTAAAAGGTTATGTGTTAGGTTTTGGGGTGAGACCTAGCTTAAAAAAAGAAGACAGTACACGAGGGAGCCTTAGAAGGAGAATATGGGTGGGGGTAGTCATTTGTACAGGATTAGTTGCCTGGCTTGTAGTCACTTTTTCTTCCACAATCCATCTGTACTCCAGTCAGAGCTATTTGGGCATCCTGGGAGATGACAAATAGGGCTTGTCAAAGGTGCTGCCACGATTCCCACCCTGCAACCTCATACACCCTCTCTCACCCCCCTTTCCTCCCAACCGGCACCTCAATATGCCTCTAAACACTCATTGCAAACATCATGACATCAACCGTGTCCAAGACGCTGTCGCACAGCTGTTCCACCTCTGCTGTTGTTTAATGACATCTATAGTGAGTTGTGCTGTTGGTGTTTTCGTTTGTGTGCATGTCAGCAGGGATGGATGGACGGCGTTGCTCTGATTGTAAACCACTGCAGGTTGTGTTGGTTGAGTGGCTCTTGGAGCAATGGGGTTTCAATCTTCTACTATAGGATCATGACCAATGAGCATGTGAACACATACACGCACACACAAACACACACTTACTCACACATATCCACCTGGGGTCTCCATCTTCCCTTAATAGACCTTTGACAGTGGCCTGCCTTGCAAGTGGTGCCCTACACTGTGAAGCCACCATTTGCAGACGCATGCAGCTCGCATCCGTCCATCCATCTCTCACTGACTTGCTGCTGTGAATCTACTGATAATCTACTCTCGTCACCTCACACTGCACTCATTGCTCCTTTTGCAAGTGGTCTGCCTTCCTGTCACAGCGGCACATTAACCGCGCGGCTTCAACATGTTTTTCCACCTCTCAAGATATTCTTGTTTGTGCTTCTGGCCCAGTCCAGAGGTGAAAATCATTTTGTTTGATTATACTAAGTAGGCATGTAGCATCATTAGTGCCAATCCTACCCTTATAAAGCAGACTGAGCATTGACTGAGTTTCACCTTCAGTTGTCCACCTGAAATTCAGCCATTTACGGTCTCCAAATAACTTAATAAGCTTACCTGTGATCTGGTGCATTTCAGACATTTAAGGCCTCTTAAGATCCTTTGGCCACCCTGCTAATTCATAAGACATGTCCCACTACAGGGAGAATCCACAAAGGTCATGACCTATACAACCACACTGGAAAACTAAAATAGTGAGGTCAGCCATCTTAGTGGAGGGCCTGCATTCAATACTGTGCAACTTTGGAAAACAGAGGGACTTAAGCAATGAGACAATTAGGTACATTTGAATAGATCCTGCTTATGTTTCTTGCCTTTTTGGTATTTGGCTCTTTGTTGTAATGTGGTGCTGACAGAAATGGTATATCTCAAACAGATCCACAACCATCTGCATATCTGGAGTGTGCTAAATGTAATTTGGGTGTACTAGCATCTCCAAACAAGCCTTTCGTTTCCCCTTCACTTCTCCCCTCTATGATTATAACAGTCCAGCAGACAAACCCACTCAAAACTTCCAACAAATTATTAATTTTAGATCCTACTTCATCAACCCGAAGAGACAGATGGAGCATCACATAAGTGGATCTGAAAGTGTTGAGCTAGGGTTCCATCCTAAGATGACTGAGCCTCGTATCATAGACTAGACTTTAAGTAAACGTGTCTTCCGTGCTCTCTTTCACACTCTATCCTAAGCTCTCTAATTCAGGCTACTGACAGGCCACCACTCTGAGCCTCCAATCCTGCATCCTCTTAGGGATCCCCAGCAGTTTGCATCTCCATACCTGACGGATAATTCCAGAGAACAGCAGTCCCCTTCTGCCCCCTCCCCGGGACGACGCAATGGATCATAAATCTTATTATTGACAGTGCCTGTTCCCCTTACCATCACATGTTCCCATTCCCTGGGGCTCATCCTCTAACTCCCACAGCTCCATCTCTCTCAAAGAAGACAGCAGTGCCATGCTAACATCAGACTTAACAAGCAAGTTACCACAATTTAATAACCCACTGGAAGTCAACACGGTTATAATAATATGATCTCTGCATGTTTGACACCAAGCAGCACTTTCTGACAGACGAGCCAGACACGTCAGAGTTTGATACCCCGCCATGCCACGAGAGAACTGCATTCTGTGGTCTTGGAATTACTGCATCCAGTAACTCATAAAAGAGTGGATCATCCAGTCGCAGAGTATGAGCAGAATGTGAGGCTTGCAGGATATGCTGCATGTTAACTAGTTTAGCATCTTGTTTTAGGAAAATTAAGAAGGACGGAGAAATGTGCCAACAGAATGTAAAAGGTTCACATATTTCCATGTAACACTTAATGCTTGAAGCTTTCTCTGTTAGTACACGTATACTGCATTTTTTTTTAACCCACAATGGTAAACAGGGTCTATTTTGTCTGCTGTTGCAGGACAGCAGAAATTGGTAATTCCCGATCTCTTATCAGGTACCAAATAAGTGTTTGTGTCTTTTTAATGTTTTGTATAGACTGAGCAGGCACAAAATTAAAACCACTGACTGCTCAAGCAAGTAACATTGATCTCCTTATAGCAACATTTTGCTGGGAAACCTTTGTTTCTGGTATTCGTGTGGATGTTATTTTACAGACCAGACACCCCCCCCCTCCCCCCTCCCCCCCAGTGCAAAAAAAACCCCAAAAAGAC
>JAVDPK010018133.1:0-10987 GCA_034780415.1 Cichlasoma orientale | reverse complement strand
CCAGAAAAAAATGACCGAATTTGCAGATGCAAATTAATAATACAGAGAACCCTCCACATTGTGTAGATGTGTTTGGCGTGAAGTCGTAGCTGTTTCTTCAGTTTTTGTTGACAGGTCTTTTTAACTTTAGAAGATGTTAAACGTTAATAGAATAAGGAGTGTCGGGAAAAGACATTTCCGTGGTTGGATGACTCAGAGCATAAATCCATAGGGACTTATTACATATTTATGAGCAGGCGACCGGAAAAGAAAAAAAAAATATCTGGAACTTTACTCTTAGTTCCCATATTTCCGACAGGTCGTGAAGGCAGCAGCAGGCTGACTGGCTCTGTGAAGATGGCGGACTGCATACGTGTTCCTCTGCTCCTGCTTTTGATGTGCATCTTGTCGTTTGTACATCCGATTCGAGCTCAAAATAATCTTGTTGCCAAACTTGTTCCTAACGTCGATAAACTGCAGAACCCAGCCGGAGGTCCGGGGCTCGCTGCGGGGAACCCTGGAGCCGATGAGAGGAACCAGGGCGCCGGGGCCTCGCTGTCTCGGAGGCGCTCTACCGGCTGGAAGTTGTCTGAGGAGGCGGTGTGCAGGGACGACCTGACCCGCCTTTGCCCCAAACACTCCTGGAACAACAACCTGGCGGTGCTGGAGTGTCTCCAGGACAGGAAAGAGGTAAATTAGCGGGAGTGGAAGTTTTAATCCCGGGCAAAGAAGCAGGGTGTGCCTGCTGAACGAGCTAAAGCTAGCTGCTAGCACTGAGAGAACGTCACGCCAAACTCCGGGCAAAATCACAGCAATTTAACGATTATGGCGTCATTTCTAATGTAACACCAAGTGCACGAGAAGACTCAGAACACTTTCAGAGTCGTTGAAGTTTAGTCTTCAGCTCGGCGTGGTGCAGTTCCAGGATTGAAAGGAACTGTGTCTCACCTGAATGCATCACTTTGGAAAAGTGAGACGTGGATCAAGAAAAAAGAACGGGATAGCATTGAAATAAAAGTTGTTTTGATGAATACCAGTGGGCCGAATTTATCAGAACACGTCGCTGACACAGATTCACTCTAAGTTTAGATCAGGGTATCGAGAGGGATTTAATATTCGGCTAAAAGTGCTGGGTTGTCGGTATTGTTCGGAGCAGTTAAAACACCACGTAGGTCTCGGATTAGCTATCGCTTAAATGTAAAATTGACAAAGAAAATTACCACCTTGCACGCACAACAGTCCACAGAACCCATCCACACACTGTGACGTGGATAGGCGAGTAACCAGGTAACTTTTTAAACCGGGTTAGTTTACATTGAGGCTGGTAAGTGCTCGGTAACAGCTGTCGTTAGCACTTGTAGCCTTGGCAAGATGCTAACCCAGATAACGTTACCTGCTGTTGTGATTTTTTTTTTTTTTTAAGCTGCGAGTCTTCTAAATTCGGGCCCTGATGGGGGTAGATTGGGGGTGGATCGGGGTTGATGTGTGAGGCAGACCGAAGCGTTTAAACCTGTGTGGTGTGCTGCTGGGGGCCTCCCGGTGCAGCCCGGCAGCACCAGGATCAGTATCTGTGTTTTTGGGTCATGAGTGTTCACTCGGCGCGTTTAAAGGTACCCTTTGTAACTGCTCCTTGCAACTGTGAGTTCAGCTTTGACCACAAGGGGCAGCGTTTTACCCGTCGGTGTGCCGGGGTGTTCGCAGAGATGGACTATTGTTCTTTTAGCTTGTGATATTTCTTTTTAGGTCAGGAAATGAAAACATTAAACATAACAACTTTTAATTTGGAAGGTTTAAACTACTTTTAAACACAGGAACTTACCAAAAGTATCTTTAAGTGATGCTTAACTGGAAAAAAAAGGAAATCTGCCCATCTTTGGTCAGTAACAAAGGATGGGCTTCTTACTGGGCCTGTTTATTTCCTGCAGATATCTCTTTTTTCATTTTGAGAGGAGGCTAGATGACCCCAGTTTGGTGCCAACCTGTTCACCTATGAAATGAACATAGATGTACTAATCCAGCTTTTTTCAGTAAAATGTTGATACCTTGGCTTTGTGTCCCTCCTAATATTGAGTCCCAGACACCCTTCAGAGGAAGCTCGTTTCAACCGCTTGTGTCCTGTGTCGCATTCTTTTGGTCACTACCCACAGCTCGTGGTCACAGAGGGCTGGAACAGCAGCAGTAACTCGGCAGCTTTCACTTCACAAAGATACTTGACTTCCTGCACTGAGCCTGAGTGTGCACCCCACTGTAACAAACAGATGCACCTAAGAATATAATGTTACTGCATTCAGCTTTATTAGTAAAATAATAAATAACACAGCTGGGCTCTTTTCAGGGCGGGAATACATCGGCGGTCCGTCTCCTCAGGCGTTGATGGCACGTGCTCACGTATTGATCAATGCATGATCGCGTTATTATGGTCATGCTGGGAAAGTACCATGTGACTGTATGTGCTGTGGTATATAACAGTTTTTAACTGCATGAACATATAGAAATCTACATGTAAAACACAACTCCATGATAAAGTGCATGAGTTTGTAGCTTCTAATACTGAAGTGTGTGTGTGTTTATCTTTGGGGAAGTGCCGGAGTCTAACCATCACTGTTTGTTTACCTTACCAGTAACCGTCACTATGCTTTCAGAAGCTCATTAATGCAGAAACATTCACCTCACAAACACGGCTTTTTGATTACTAGATAATATAAAACTGTGATGATGAGAACAGCGATCGATGGCCTGCAGTCACGGCGCTCAGTCCGGCTGTGTGAGCCGGCCTCAGGTTGATACAGATCTAAATGTTGGTTCGGGTCAAAGTTCGGTCAAGTGGACTCCGGGGCAGAGAGGCTGAAGTTTCAGGCTGGAGGTGGAGAAGGGTGGAGAGTGGCTGCAGATCTGGTGGAGGTGTGACAAACTTGTGCTCCTTCCCTGTTGTGTGGTCAGGTTTAAAATGCAGCCACGGCCCCGCTCAGTCTGTTCTGCCTTCCTTACTTTAGTGCAGCTGAAGCTGATATTCCTGATATAATGAAATGATTTACAGTTGGGTCCATGAGGTTTGGACACTGAGACTGATGTGCAGACTTTCTGCTTTAATCTGAGCTTCTGCATCAGCTGTTTATGAATTATTGTTGTACATATTCCTCCATCTACAGATGTTGTCCAAAAGCACATGAACGTGAGTGCACGTGTGCTGAATCGTTCATGTGTGGATTGTATCATATATTTAACTTTGATGATCTCGAATGAGTTTAAAAGTGATTCTTAGATGTGAATTATTTTAATAAATCTTACAGGTGATTCTGAAGCTTGTATAGAAATTGGCCGGTGCTAACTTAACCAGGTTGATGTTGTTGAACTTGTGGCTGGTTGAAGGGTTCAGACTGATGAGAGAGATTAACTGAGAGTCCCATTCGTGGCTGTTTTTATGCATCTTTATCCAACTCTGGAGCGGAGGTCGTTGTTTGAAGGAAAGTGGGGATTACTTCAGCTCCCGGTGATTTTGCTTTAAGCTCATTTGGTGGCTCCTGGTGAGAGATCTGTTGGCGCGGCAGCTTCTGACTGCTCGCTGTCTCGTTTAAGCTCATTAGCTGTTTGTCTCCAGCAGATCTGCAGCAGACAGAGGCCTCTCTCTGTATGCCACAACAGCAGCTTAGAGCAGCTGACGGGTCCTCTTACCGTGCCCATTATCTGCTTTCTCATAATCACAAGACTGCGTCCTCTCGGCCGGCAGAAGTCTGCTCATGGAGAAAGTAGGGCAGGGATCTGCTTAAAGGTAGATTATAAGTGGAGCGGCTGTGGGAGATGGTAAAAATGAAGCAGTATTAAAAAAGGTTGTTACTGTACATTTGACACGAGGGTCATAATGAGAATTAACCAGCATCACTTCTCATAATTAATTCACCGTTTAAGACATTTATATGCAAAATGTTCTGGTTCTAGTTTCTGTAATAGGCTGATTTTAAACTCATATATGATTACCAGAGGATAACCTTTTATTCCCGTTTATCTTTTGACTCATGAGCTGTAAAGTTTAATGTTTTCATTTCCTGACCTAGAAATTTATTGTCAGATTAATCAGGAGTAACTGGAAGATCACCCAGTTAATAAAGAGATGGATCAGTCGAATGCCTTTGTTAAAAATGGCAGCCTGTTATTGAAGTTAAAAGCTGCGGGTTCATGTTGAGATGGTCCTCGTTTTGAAATAATAATAATAATAATAATAAACTTTATGTTTTGCACTTTTTAAACAAAGTTTTCAGAGTAAGAAATTAAAAGTATATAAACATAGCAGAAATGATTAAAAACAGTAAATAATGAGAATGGAGGAAAGGATAAAAACGTGTCCGTGCTGTTCGGAGATGGCGGCGGATCGACGATATTCCCGTCTGCCGATTTTAGTTATTATTTTCACCCTTCAGTTCTTTTTAATGTCACTGAGATCAACATTTAAGGCCGTGACTCAAATTAACACGAAAGCCAAAAACGCACAAAGGAAGGCGACGCAAACAAAAGACCTCAGCTGACCTCGAATAACCATCAGAACCTTGAACCCTCCTTTGGTCCGAGTGTTCTCCGTGTGGACCTTCTGATTGGTTCTTCACTTCGTCTGTTTTGTGGGTTTCTTTGTGTGTTTTTTGTGTCAAATTAAGAGTCAGGTCTGCATGTGTGAGCTGGGACAGTTTATCAGGGTTTGCATATAGAAAATGATATTTTTAATTTCCCCACTGTTCCTATACTAGACCTTTGCTCCTCTATGAAATGTGATGTTTGTCCCAGCCAGCGCGTGAACTACTGTGGCAGTTTGGGATTAGTTCGCCTGACCCTCTTAGAATCAGCTCATTTTAAAAAATAGGTATTTATTAGTAGCTTTAGTGTATTTAGTGAAGTAATGCAAAGTTTTACCTCCACACTATGAATATTTTCAAAGGCCGTCAGAGTTGATGGGACTGAGCTGAAATTTGGTGTTTTTTCTAATTCTTCTCCATAATTTGAGCTCACGCTGAGCTGTTTGTGGCATGTAATTAATTAGATTGAATCCTTTGCTCATCAGGTTAAAATCGGCTCCGTTGTGTCTCCTGCTTCTTGTTTTCCCGATACTGTGAGAGAGTTTAGGCTTCCCGGTCCTTTCCTGCAGGGATATTTTTGTCCCATATTTTCTCACTCTGGTGAGAGGATGAAGGAGAGTCAGCAGACCGAGCCCTCGGTGGGTCTGCTGGTTTCACGCCGGGTGAGTGCAGTGAGAACGGGGTTTTTGGGGCTGATGTCTTGCCTCTCTACGCCCACCGTGCATACCGTGTAGCCTCTCCACCTCGTGTGTGAAGGGCCCAGCTGGCACTCTGCAGGTGGGAGAGAGAGACTCAGAGCTGCTTTTAGACTACGCATTTTTGTGTGTCTCCATCCTGCCCGCTGTCTGGGCTGCTGCTGGTGGTTGTGGTTTTGTGTACGTGGTGTAGAGGGAGGCCAGAGGGTGGAGGCCCTGGAGAGTGAAGGCTCTGCTCCGGCCTGTCCGCTAAGCCTCGTCTTGTTCCTCGTCCCAGCTCCATAATTACTAATTAGCACATTAAGGCTGCGGGACCTCTTTTATTCAAAAACAGGTTTTCGGCTGGCTCGCTGTGTCCGATGGGTGAGGACGGAGGGCAGACAGAGCTGAGTGTGAAAGCAAAGCTGTCCATTTACCAGCTAATCTATGTTCCTACTCTCACCTATAACCACGACCTTTGACCTAAAGGATGAGGTCACACATACAAATGGCAGCAATGAGGTTCCTCCAAAAGGTGGCCCTCCCTTAGAGAGAGGTGTTGGAGTTTGGTCATCAGAGTGGAGCTGCTGCTCCTCCACATCCAAAGGAGCCAGGTGCTGGTTCAGGCTGGGATGCCTCCTGGGTGCCTCCTACTGTAAGTGAGGAGTTTCAGGCACATTCTACTGGGAGGAGGCTCCAGGGCAGACCCAGGGCACACTGGTGAGATTACATGTCTTGGCTGGTTGGGGAGCTTGATGCCCCCCTGGAATAGCTGGGGGACGTGGCTGGGGAGAGGAAGGTCTGGGTGTCTCTGCATGGACCTGAATAAGCAGCTAAAGATGGATGGATGATTGGGAAAGTTAGCAATGCCAATAATCAGGAGACGCTGAATAGTGGCCTCAGTAATTGGCCTGACCTTACCTTTGGCTGTATCACATTCAGTGTTTGTAATGGAATAAAGTTCACTGATGCACTTTAAGCTGGTGTGTAATTAGAGCTGCCAGAGTGGTAAATAAAGCAGTGATGCCTCAGCATGTCTCAAACTGAGTTAGTGCCTGTGTGCAGCTCCTTTAATCTTTGAGGATCCAGGACAATGACTTCCTGTGGGTGTTCCTCGGCCAGAAGAGTAAAAAAAGGTTGCTAAGAAACATCATCCATTGTTTCTGTGATGATCCATTCATTTGTCTCAAAGTGGTCCTTCCTGCTGCTGTTCACACCAACAGCAGTAAAATCTCTCTGAACTCACATCTGCATGTTAAAGTGTAGGCGGTGTGTTTATCAGAAGCTTTGTGGTTTCCTCCTGCTGCCTGCATTAGAACAGACTTTGTAAATGATGGTGTTTGAAAACTCCTGCAAATGTTTGAACTGCAGGTGACAAAATAATGCAGCAGCGGGGCCGTGCAATTAATCCACATTTGAATTATACTAAAATAATGGCTTCCAACAATTATAGAAAACAGGATAATCAGGATTTATTTACTTTGTAGCAACAGTTTTCTTTGCCTTACAGTGGTGTAAATGCACCCCCCCGTGAGCTGTGGCAGGTGTAGTTGAGCTCGATGGCAGGAACACCATGATGTGTTGAGTGTAAGCAGCTGTTAATAATAACATCTGCTGGCTTCTCTCCTACTTTCTGTGATCACACGAATGACAGTTTAATCCAGTTCACAATAAGCCTGTTCTCATTTACATACTCTCTATTTTTCCTTTCTGAAGTAATGAGACGCCTCCAACTGAGACTAATGTAAACCAGCCTTTCCTTTCAAACTGCGTTCTAACCTGATTCTCTTCACTGCTGATAAAATCCTCGTTCACTTTGGGAGTTTTGACTCTATTCACATTAAAGGAGCACTCGGAGAACATTTGAAGTCAGGCTAAAGTTTCCTGTTAGCATCTACAGCACTGTGCAAGAGTCTTGAGACACCCCTCACTTAAAAAAATATGTTGCTGGTAAAATGGGAAATGATGCAGCAGTTTATTGAACATAGAAACGTACATGTTAATGCAGCATACGAGGCAGAAACAGTCTGTACAGTTCTAACGAGTTGAAGGTCAGGATTTGGTGTGACCTCCTTCTGAACTCTCTGAGGAGCTTCCTGTCATTGCTTTAAGGCTTCAGGAACAGTTCTCCAGGCTTCCTGAAGGACATTCAGAGCTCTCCTGTGGATGTTTCTGCCTTTGGTTCTCTGTCAGGATGATCCCACACTGCTTCAGTGATGTTGAGGCCCGGGCTCTGGGGAGGCCGATCCATGACTGATGGTGTTCACCTGTGTTTTTCCAGGGATGTGCTTACTAAAGGCCCAGATCATCTCTCTGGTCCTGTGTCAGGTCTTTGCTGGATTTGTTCCTGTTCTTTAAGGATGTGACTTCCGGATGCTGCAGATAGTTTTAGGCCTCTCACTTCTTCTTCTTCTGTCCTCCACGTGTCCAGTTTCCCCATTTTTAAGGACACACTGAACACATTGCTCCAAGATGAAAAGTTTTCAGCTAACAGTTTGTTGGGAATCACCTCTTTGGTGCAAAGATCCTATTTTATGCTCTCAAACTGAGTTATCGTTGATAATTTACTAAAGACCCCCCAAAATAAAATGATGAGCTTTTAAGGAGACGGCTGAGCAGAATGTTAGAAATGTTTCTGTTGAAAAGAGTCAAACTTTCTATTTTTCATATAAAGTCATGCAGTTTGTTTTTACACTGTAACTCATGTTTAATACTGAGAGTCATGCTTTTTTTTAAAGGTTTGTGCCAAAGATGGACCACAGCTGTTTTATCTCGTAGGATTTGTCTTTAATCTGTTTCTTAATGGTCCCAAATAAGACGGGAACGCACAGGTTCCTGTTTGAAACGCAGACTCACTGTGAGCTGGCTGCCGCACATCGAAGGCTCGTTCTGACCCAGAAAACCCCGTCTTCCTTTTGACATCGTTTTTTTCCTTCATCCTCCCACGCCAAATAAAGCGGGAGGATGTTGTCGTCCTAACGTCCATCAGTCCGTGAGCTTTTTACCTTTCCAGTATACAGACTCCAAAACCACGAGCAGCACAGAGCGAAGTTTGTCATATGTGTTCTTTACCCAGCGCCATAGTCACATGTCCGTCTGTCTGTTTTATTTATTTTTCTTTTAATGATGGTGATCGTTTTTATTCTGTCATTATTTACAGCTTTGCTGGGAGAGAGTGACATTTTCTCTGGTGTCACGGTGACATTCAGAGTCAGCAAGAATACAAAAGCCCCAATTTTCTTGTCAGCTTTGTGTAGCTAATGTAGTGTTGTTGTGGCTTTTACAGCATAATTTCATACTGACGCTTCAACAGCCGGAGCATGACAAAGGAAAGTATAATAGGTGTGATTTGGCGTTTCCTGTTTCTGAAGCTCTCTGTAGCGCCTCAGTTTGAGGGGACGTCTGTGTGGGCTGAAAAAAGTGCACATTGTTGTGGTTAGCGGGTTAAACTGTGAGGAAACGGCTCAAGTTGTTGTGGCTCAAATTGGTCATCTTCATTGGAAGTCCACCACAGAGAGCTTACGGGCAACGTGACGCGGTTGCATCACGTTGCTTGTTTGTCGCTGATCTGGTCGCTTTGCTTCTTCCTGGTCGTCTGCCGCCCTCTGAAGGGTCTCGTTAGTACCACTTTCTCCCGCTGTGTTTCCTTCGTGCACAGAAACTTTTGTTTCCTCTCAGTAGTGCACGTTAAACGTTTAAATGTTGTCATGTGCTGCAGAGCAGACATTTTTCCTCTTGTCATAAATTTGAATGCCCACAGTTTAAGCTAAATAACTGGGAGGGTGTCAGAGATGGCCGTCTTCCTCCCTCTGGATTCTCCTCCTTTCTCTCACATCATGTCATTTTCACTTCCTCTATCTCGTCTGCTCACCCATTTCCAATTATAGCTCAGCCTCACTCCAGCGTTCCCCAGACAAAAGGAGGAGAGCTGATTAAGTTTAATTTAGCTGCAGCTGTTAAATGGGATGGCTGCTGTAGCAGATTGCTCACATTCGGTGAGCAGAGCCTGAACGCTGGCAAACAGAAAGAAGCCGAACATCTCAAGTATGTGAACGGGTGTGTCTGCGAGGAGTGGGGAGGGTTTATTTACTCTGCCATTAGAGCACAGCTGTAATGTGTGTCCAGTGAAACTGCAAACTCACACATGGGTTCATGCAACAGTCTGAAGTCAGTTCAGCTGCAAATGGTCAGAACATGTTCAGGAATACATGAGAAGGGTTGTTTTCTGTAGCAAGCAGACACAGCTGTGCAGATGTCCACGTGAGATGAGTCACATTTTGATCTGCAGCAGGGTGATGTGACGTTTGGCTGGTCGGCCCAACTCTGGAGTGAGTGCGTGCAAAGGTGGGGTTTTTCCTGCAGGCTAGAAACGGCGGGGGGCGGGGGGTCAAAAAACAAAAGTCCAGCAGTATTTGATGTGGCGTCAGGCCGGCCAACTCTCTCCAGGTTTCTCCACCCACCTTTGTGCTGCTGCATGTTGACACGCTCTCAAGTTTCCAGTGAAGCACTGATGGTGAGGAAGTGGGAAAAATGTGGAATCACACAGGCCTTTGTGTCCTCTCTGGTTTGGTAAGATGAACGTCTTAAACACAAAGTGGTATCGGGCTGCAGTATCGGGCTGCAGTATCGGGCTGCAGTATCGGGCTGCAGTATCGGGCTGCAGTATCGGGCTGCAGTAAAGCTCCTTCTTGTATATTTCACTGCTCGTTAATCTCACGTCTTCCTCGTGTGTGCAAACAAAACATCTTCAAGGATATATGTAAAAGTACTTATGAGCAAATGTCATGAAAATGCCTAATCGAATAAAAACAAGGCTTTATATTGAAAAGGTCAAAGGTCATGTTGCGGGAGCCTCGGCAGTGGCTGTTCCACAGAAACTTTAACTTTGGCCGTGACTCGAGAACCATGTGACCCGGGATGTTCAAATTCACACCACAGATGCATCTACTAAAAATCTCAGACGAGTTTGAATCTCGGACGGTAAAGGTCAAAGGTCAAGTTTACTAATACTTTTGTGAACGCAGTAACGGTAAATGGCGAACGGCTTGGACTGATGAGCCAGTAGTTGATGAGCGTGCGGTTTCACAGTCGGACGTCCCGTTTCAAAACGCCGCCGTGGCGATGATGCAGTTCATTATGAGACTTGGGAAACCAGTGGGTGATGTCACCGTTCTCTGAGACGTGAGCGCGCACTTTGTGCTGCTTCAGTCGGTGTCTGCAGATCCTGCTTGTTGGGTGTTATTTAAATGAGAACTCTGCTGTTCGTCTGATTCACATTTTTATTTATTTACTGTTTCACCAAACTGAGTCATCTCAGTGCTGTTTAAAACGTCTGTTTACCCTCATCCCAGTGTACTGGCCTGTACCATCACACCCTCCCCCTCTTCACACTGCACTGTTTGTGTGAGCAGCATTGTTACACTAATGTGTAAAACACACCGTAAATAGAGCGCACACACACAGTCTATTCCTAGCTTGACTGCGGCTACCGTGTGGAAAACAGTCAGAAACTCTTTGGCCGTCTGCAGAGCTGTTATTTCACAGACCCACACAGTGAGTTTTCCTGTGGTCGGAGGGGAGGGAGGGCAGGAAGTCAGACGGGTCATCTCGGTTCAAAGCGGCGCTGCAGGAAAATGACTCTGACCACAGAGGAGCGAGAAGCTGTGAGCTCCTGAGTCAGGACGTCTCTGAAAACTGCACCGCCTCTTAAAATGCCTAAACCATAGTCTCGGTGCCTGAACGCACCATCCCACAGCACACAAGATTGCAGTG
>JAVDPK010018132.1:0-10987 GCA_034780415.1 Cichlasoma orientale | reverse complement strand
AGAGGAAACTGAATAGCTGATGCCGTCTGTTAAAATAAAAAGAGCGGTGTGTGTGTGTGTGTGTGTGTGTGTGTGTGTGTGTGTGTGTGTGTGTGTGTGTCAAGGGAACAAGTAAGACATGAGATTGCAAGAACTGTGTGCCTCAGATGCCTGCCAATGCCTGTAATGCCACTTCACACCAGATGCTTAGCACACACTTGCACACTGATATATCGATGTCTGTGTTCATTACTGTTGATGCTTCTGTATGTGTCTTCTCACAGTAGAGACACTGAATGGGAGTGAGGGAGAGCCAAATGTGACGCGGTGTGTAGGTCCGCGTGCAATTTTTATCGCTGAGCCTTTTTGTTTGTATGACTGCTGTGTGACATATTTTGTGTATTGTTCCTCTGTGCTTATGGTGCAGCAGCAGCTTTTATTTGGGTATGCTTGAGTGATTGTGTTGTACTTAATGTCTCAAAAGTCACCTCTGAAAATGAAGACACTGTCCCAGAAGATCTTAAAAGTAACATTTTGTCCAATCATAAAATTGAGACTAAATTAAATTTATAAGGTTGCATTTTATTTTATTTTTTTGCCTGGTTAAGGTGTGTTTTCCGTCTTGTGATTTACTTTGATACGTGTGTTACGCTTATACTTGGGGCTTGAATATGGTTTCATAGTCCTTAGTTCTCAGATTTCTACAATATATCTTTTTCTTTTTTTTCTTTTCTCAGCATTGAACAGCAGCTGAAGGAGCTCCAGGCTAAAATAGGAGACTCCCGCACAACAGAGCGTCCACTGAGTCCCACAGAGTGGCTGCAGTGGTTCTCCCTCCAAACGCAACAGAGTGTGAGGCCTGTTACCCAAGGACATCAAGAGCTTATGGACTTCTTCAGAGCTCTGGTAATGCATCAAAATGCTAATGACTCTGATGGATCGTTGTCATCATCATCAACAACTATACTTTTTAAACATTTCACGGATAATCTGCGGCGAATAATCTCTCTCTGAAATGAGAAATCTGAAAACATATGGTAATCATAATCATTTCATCATTTATGATCTCAAATCCCACTTAATTCCAGTGTTCTTCCATTATGGAATAGCCAGCTTTCTGGTGAGTTGCAGCCTTGTTATGAATAAGTCATTCAGATCAGAAGACGCTCCTGTGCTCAGTCATACTGCGCTGCCCCGTGTCAGCAGGTAATTTTCCTGTTTCTCTAGGGGAATTAACATCTTAATTCATCTGTTCCTTTTAGCAACAGTACCTGAGATCTGAAGAAGAGTCGAAAGAAGAGGTGACACTTCAGCTACTGCTGAATCTGTCTTCCCAGTGTGGTATTTGCTTCCCCTATAGCCACTCTTCTTCATCCCCACTTTCTTCTCTTCATTCTCAACTGACTGCTTCCTCCATCCAACTGGTACACACAGTCAGAGATGACACTTCATTAGAGGTAAATGCACCATTTATTATGTTTCCATACAGTCTAATTTAATGTCTTGCAGGGCTGATTAATTTCATGTGTAATTCAGCTGACTTGTACTTTATGTGAGTTAAGACAGTTTACCAGAAAAGACAAATTCTCAGGTGTCATCTTTGCGATGTTTTCAAACAGTGTCGCTTGTTTGTTTCTTTATTTAAGATCCAGGAGGCGTGGGATGACGTACGTCTCCAGCTCAGGCGCTACCTGATGGCTCGTCTGTCTTCCCATAGTCCCGAGCGTCCTGGACCTAGACAAATAACCACTCTGTCCATCCTTGAACGGGTTCAGTGTCTGCAGCAGATGTTCTTTCTTTATCCTGAGTCAGAGGTGCTGCAACTTTACCAGGTGCAGCAAAGTACTAAAAATACAAAAATGACGAGCCGAGTGAAATATTCCAGTTTTTCAGTTTGTGCAAATTCCAGATCAGAATTGAGAATTTACTTTACACGTATGATAAATCCACTACTAATGTTACATTGATATATTATTTTGATTTTGTGTATGCAGGGCTTGCGACGCCAGTATGTGTTGGGTATTCTGCACTCCACCCTGTCCTCCAGTCAAAGTAGTGAGACTGGCTTTGATAGACTGGCTGTGAGTTTCTGCAGCATGGTTCCAGTTCTGACTCAAGCGCTCAAAGAGGAGCTCCATGTCCTTTCAAGACTGGCAGAACCCCATACGATCCTTGGTTTTATTAATGCAGCCTACCTCAATACTGTGGCCACAGAGTTTGGCTCCCTGATGGAGAGAGAATGTGAGACAGCTCACAGAGACAACACTGCCCCGAGCGTCAAAACAAAAAAATATTCTGTCAAATCCCGGGCAACTGTAGGTAAGCGATATTTTTATTTTTTATTTATTTGGTCTATTTCCTCTTTCTTTTTTTTCCTCTCTCTTTTTTCTGTTGGTAGTAGAGTCTACATCGATCAGGCATAACATTCTGACCACTGACAGGGGACGTGAATAACACGGCTGATAATCAGTGCCATGATGAAGAGATAATTATCTCTTCATCATGGCGCCGGTTGGTGGGTGGGATATATTAGAGAGCAAGTGAGCATTTTGTCCTCAAAGTTGATGTGTTAGATGCAGTTTGAGCGAGTTTCACAAGGGCCAAATTGTGATGGCTTGACGAGTGGGTCAGAGCATCCCCAAAACTGCAGCTCAGAGTCAGTGCCTTTCACACGAGGTCCAAGGAAGGAACAGTGGTGAGCCAGCGACAGGGCCATGGGCAGCCAAGGCTCATTAATGCGCGTGGGGACTGAAGGCTGGCCTATGTGGTCCGATCCGACGGTTGAGAGACTGTAGCTCAAATTGCTGAAAAATTTAATGCTGATTCGGATAGAAAGGTGTCAGAGTACACAGCGCATTGCCGTTTGTGGCATGATCGGTGTGTTTAGGTTCTTTAGCTTTGCTGCTGTTTCTTCCCTCCATTTCTACCTTCTGTCCACCTGCTTCTCATTGTTACCCAGTAGAGATGATTCTCTCTGTTGCACCTCTCCATCTTTTCTCTCCAAAGGTAGTGTGTAGTTACCCGATCTAGAACCAAGGCCTCTGTAAATGACTATCAATAACTGCTGTTTCCATTATAATTGCTGTCTTTTTACTGCATTGTTTCCTCTCTTGGCAATTTTTGTGGCTTACCAACAAAAAGAAGAGAGCCTTACTTCCAGGGCTAAGGCTTCTTTTGAAACTACTTTTAAACATTGTTTACTACATACTGCATCTGTGACTACAATAAGTCCTGATCTCAGAAAAGTTCAGGCTTGGGCGCAGTGTAAGTTTAAGCCTGGGTTAGTTCACTTTAATCTTTCGAACCTAAGGAAGCATATGCGGTGTCAGATTTGCAAAGTGCTTTTTCTAAGTCGATGACAATAGTTAAGCTGCCCAATTTACAGGAAGTCCATAAACAAGTTAATTAAAACATAACAAGCGAAGAGCCGCAGCGGTGCCTTCACACAACCTCATGACCTTACAGCAAAGAAGAAAAGGTGATTAATCTTAACCTTCCCCAGAATTTTCAGCGGCGATACTGCTGTGTGGGGAGAACAGCAGGGGGGCTGAGAGAGCTCGAGCAGGAATAAAGCAGGGTTCAACATTCTCTCGACCTTGTTACACATGCAGTGGTATTTTAGAGAGAACAAAACATCTCAAGAAGTACTTTTAATATTTGCCACTAATAAAAAATGTGTCACTGTGTTGGAAGAAGCAGTAATATTATACACAAAGACCAGAGAAGGGCAGACCTTCGCACTCTGTGTCACCCTCTGATACTTATCCCCCCCTCCACCATTCTCTTTGTTTTCTTCATCTTGGCCTATTTACAGCTTGCTGATGGCAAAGATTCACAATAAAAACAAGTGTGTGAGCCATTGTTTACTTTTCACAAAAATGGTGCACATGTCAGCTTCCCCCCGGAACAGGGGGAGAAGTCTTTTTGCATCTGCCATTCTTCGACAAACACACCACCAGCTTTGCTTCTTCTTTTTTTCCCCCCTCTCTCTCCCTTCCTCTATCTCTCTCTTTCCATCTCCCTCTTTGGTTTTTACTTTCCCTCTCCTTAAACGTGAGATGAGAGGAGGCAGCCAGGATAATTGGCCATGCGTCAGTTGGGCTGTTTGATCACGTAACGCTGTGGAGGCTACACACCTACGTGCCGCTCAACAAACCGTCAAATGTAGCACCGGAGGCAGAACATGGCTCCAAAGGGAGCGAGGGACCCGTGCTGTGTAATGATGGTAAAATGGAGCAGTTTTGCCTGTGCTGGCTTTACTTATGCGTTTGTGTGTGTGTTCAACTATCAGCTGCAAGAGAGCTTTGAGGACTACAACTGGGATTACATTTTCCTGTTGTTCATTTTTTAAGTCCCTCCCAAAAAAAGCTCAAGAAACCACATATCCTCCATCCAAATGCCCATGGCTTGAACATTAACACATAATCTGCTTTCACACTTTACTGTCTATACTGTATGCTGCACCCATAATTGTCAAGACAATTATGACAGCAGTAAAAAAAAAAAAAAGTATTCTATTTTCATAGGCATCCAATGACTCCTTATATCTCTCCCTCTTCCCCTGCTGTGTTATTGTTTATTTCTGAAGTAGAGGCAGGCGGTAGGTATATTTTGATAAGAGCCATGCCTGGGAGAATCTGCGGGCTCCCAGGGGAGCAGCGCTGTCTGTAGCATCAGCCACTGTCAAACCACTGAACCATTTAACAGCGTTCACAGCAAGATCTGCCTCCTCTTTTAACCCCACCGACTCAAAGGCAGACTTTGACATTGTACCGAGACAGATTTAAAGGGTCTGAGCTCCTCCACCTCACCACTTTTCCTTTACTTCATCTCTTCCATGTCCACTTTCTCACCCTTTTTCTTCTCCCATTTTGCTGTAGTTTTCCAAGTGTAATGGGGTGAACAGTGGGACTGGGGAGTGTGCAAGACAGGTTGGTTGGTCAGGAACAATACAGGCTTTAGACCTTACTAACACACCTCACTGAGTCTGCAGGGGAGTGGGTGGGCCAGGTTTAGGTGTGCATGTGTGTATGTGGGTGTATGTGTGTGTTTGTGTTGAATTTTGCAGAAATAAAGCAAATAATGGAATTTAAATGTTTTTTTTTGTCCGTGTATTTATAGTGGGGTTACATTTAGCTACAGTTTTGACACTTTAAAAGCGTTTTTCCAAGCCTTTAACGTTTTGATTTTCCATAAGAAAAGTTGGACTACAAATACAGCCTATTACAGTGATATATTATTGCACTATATTAGCTAAAAATTGCAACTGAAAAAAATGCCAATATTGCCAAAAGTGTTTGCTTTTTTGTGCGGCATATTTTGGCCTTTTGCTTTTCATTTTACGGTGTATGTGTGACTATGTAAGTAGACATGTGTTCATACCCACATACAAACTGTGTTTTCAGTGACCTTTGAGCCTTTGTCATGTGGATATCTTTGCTTATTAGTTTCTGAGTTGATTCTTGTGTGTGTAAGCACACTAATTTCAGGCCTACTTAAAAAAAAATACTGTTATAAAGAGCCATTTAGTACCTCCTTTTTAAAAATGCATCATTAAATTTCCATATGGCATCAGTAATTTGCATACGTATGCATAGGAGATCCATGTTTTTGTAGGACATCAAAAGCTCTCATTCCAACTTCCCCGCATACACACTCACAATTTCTTCCCTAACAATCGACCACAGGGGTGAAGTCGAGGTTGTGAATTTCTGTTCAAACACTTTGCAACCCCATTCCGATAACACTGATTTAAATTCCACTTCCACTAATTTCCCCATATGACGACGTTGGCAGCTCCCTATAGATAAAAAAGGATTGAGTTAGAACATGTATAGCAAGCACATTCACCATCACTGCACTCCCTCCCTCGTCACCCTTTCTGGCTCTTTGAACTCTTTCTTACAGAAAGCACAGCAGCCTATTCAGCAGGGAGAGAGGTTCTGTAGTGACTTGAGATAGCTAGGCTGAGGCTAAGACTGGCATTGGAGGTGCTTGTGGGGATTGAGGCTACTTGGGAATGGCGTTTGTTAATATTTAATAAAAGCAGCTCCTCACTAGATCATATCTCTGCCTGCGTTTATACACACTGTCAGCCTGGGACGTGCACATGCATGCTTCCATGTAATTATGGGCTAGGTAGAGGGGTTTGTGTGTGTCACTGAGTACACATGGGCACATGTCTTTGTGTGATGCTTATAGTTTATGGATGTTGTTGTTTTTTTGTTGTTGTTTTTCTGCTTTTTCTTCTTTTTTTTTGCACTCTCTTGCTATCCTTGCGGACGAGAAGCCCTTGGTTAAGAAAGTTACCGAATAGAACAAGTGGTTGTTTACTAATCTTAATGAGAAGATCTGGGTCTTTACTCTCTGGTTGTGTTTATGTGTGCGCTTGTCAGTGTTCATCTTCTCTAAATCATGGCTCCAATGAAATGGCAGAAAAGAATATGTTTCATGGCCCTTGAGAATGTGTAATATGCGTGCCATTTATTTTTTTTTCCCCATTTCCTCAGAGTGGCCACAATGGCTTTTGTGTATCACTCTTGAACAGCTCAAGGATATGAACATTTTCCTGGCACCTTCTATTGAGAAAGCGCAGACAAAAATGGCTGGCTTATTGAGAGCAGCCAGCGCTTCGTGATGAAGAGTCAGTGTGATTCGCTGAGGGCTTGAAAACAATGATGCGGACAAGGGCACTAAACAAGTGGGATTTAATGAAATGCTCCCATCAGGACAATACATTCTTTCGTGTTCTTCATCCAGTCCTCTCGGTTCAAGTATGCAGAGGGAGCCAGAGAAATCTTAACCCCTATCTCACTGTCACTGCAGTGCTCATTACAAAGAGAGACACAGGAGAGGATACAAAAATACATTTAAATTTGGAAAAAAGTTAGCCCTGCTTCTCTGTGACCACAAAACAAAACACAACCTCCACCATCACAACTACACGTTCTTCCTGGCAGAGCAACTTAATTGAGATATCAAACATTGCTACTTCCTCCTTTTGTGAAGGGCCTGGTGGCCCCTGCTGTGCCCTGGTTGGACAGCACCCATGGAAAGGGCCACAAGAGATCACAGTGTGTATATATATATATATGTGTGTGTTTGTGTGTGTGTGTGTGTTTGTGTTCGTGCTCGTGTCAGAGTGTATATTAGTAAATCACGGCAGGAGGCCTCCCATAATAAGGCTGTCTGGCTGAGCAGTGGGCCGCAACTGACGAAGAGGACCCCAGCTGTCACAGGGCCTAGCAGCCAGTCCACGGTGACTTCATACTCTCCTTCTACCCAAATACACACTGAAAGGTGCACAGACATACCCCAAGGCACCCACACGACCCTGCTTGACACCCTGTGAGATGAGCACACTAGGAGGCACGGGTACACAGAAAACACAAGCAGGAAAAGAAAGTATAGCACGGCAATAGCACCCCTAGAGCAAAGCTCGATGTTAACAGTGAAGTGCACAAACAGACGCACGCACTCATACGTGAAAATGTGAATGATAAGCCCAGATTGAAATTTAGGGCCCTGGATATGTTGGTTTACATTTGTATTAGTGTGGGTCCCAGATAGCATGTCGAGGAAAAAAAAAACATGGTGACCACTGCGGGAGAAACTAACAAGGGAGTGTGCTGAGTCAGGTACAGAAAATGCTTTGGTTGTACTGTTTGCTCTTCCTTTAGAAGTACATTTTGTTATAACGGTGTGTTCAGGAACTGTAAACTCTCAAATGTTAGCGGATTACCACAAAGGTTAATGCAGGTGTGCTTACAGTTCTTGAGAAGTACTACTGCATACTGTATGTGGGGGGACAAAGATGTATAAAGCATTATGTTGCTACAAAGAACAATGATATAAAGACAAATCAGCCATTATTTTTGTACACAGAATAAAAGTAAATGCTAGTATGTACCTTAGTTCATTGTCTTTGCGTGTGATAAATCTGGATCAAAAGGTGTTATTCTATTCTGATAACAGCGGTTAAAATAAAAATAATCCTTTTTAATCTCAAAATTAGAGTTAGAGGATTCATGTCCAGAGGGATCTTGAATCGTATCTCTGATTTTATTTAGGTGACTTTCAGGATATTAATACAAACAGAGATTAAAAAAAAGAGAAGCCTCATTGAACGAGAGAGAATCTGTCTAATTTAGTTTTATTCATATTACAAAATATGTAAAGCATTTTGATTTTCCAATATGTAAGATGTACTAAAATTGCCTTGTCTTCTAAAATTACTTTTTCCTTATCTGGCTGGATTTAATGAAACCACATGTTTACATCACCTGTAGAGGGTGTTGTATGACACAGACATCTGCGGAAAACTTGCCTCCACATATTGTAATGACATGATAAGCGCGTGCAGTCCGGTCGTACAGTGTGGCAACGGAGAGGCAGACCACCCTCAGATGGTCGGATTTACTAAAAGGGGGACAGAGCGAAAGAAAGATGAGAAATAGAGGGACAGGAGGAGGAAAAAGGAAGAGATTCTGTGCTGGAGAGAAATTAAATCAGTGGCTAAATTATTGCATGATTGCCCATTCCCCAAAGACTTGGGCATCATTTGGTAGAAAGTGTCTAATAATTGGTTTTCGGCCATGTCAGACACATGCAATTCCCTCTACTAATGGCTCTGTTAGGAAGAACTGGGCCTCCTGGGTCAGAGAAGGACAGAAAATAGCCAGGCGGCAAAAAAGCCACCTACGCCCTCATCCTTTTTTCCCTCAGATAAACGAGGAAATGAGAGAGAAAGAGAAAGATGCAGAGAAGGGGCGAGATGACAAGAAGGAGAGAATGTGTATGTGAGCGAAGAGGAAATGAAGTGGCAATAAGTGCAGCCAAAGGGGAAATGCTCTTCACCGTGAGTTTAATACATCAGACTGGGGATTTGGCAGCCCGCCACACAGCAATTGTTTACCTTTTTGCTCACTGGCTGCATCTGTTCTGTTTTGTAAACGGCACTAAACTATTCGCCCGTAAACACCGGAATCAATAACAACTGCTAAGGGAATTCCCTTATCCCGCCCCTCCCTCTCTTTCCCTCCCTCTCTTCCCCATGTTTTCATCCCTAACCACCACCCCTTTTCCTTCCCCTAGATCTCCTCCTCTCTCCCCTCTCTCTCTGTTCTCTGCCAGTCATGAGCAGCGTTTGTGTGCACATGTGTGCGTGTGTGCGTGTGTGTGTGTGTGTGTGTGTGTGTGTGTGTGTGTGTGTGTGTGTGTGTGAGAGAGAGAGAGGGCTGTGGAGATGGTGGAACCCACAGAGAAAAGTAGAAGAATGATGGCTTGCCAAAAATACCTGCTCTGTTTTGTTTTGTTTTTTTCTCTTTTGTGTTACATTGTTGTCATTATTAAAAGCTACAAACTAAAAGTGGCCACTGTAGACCTACAGTGTTTGATATTTCTTGGACATTTTTTTTTTTTAGCAATGTTACCGTTCCACACGAAACATAAAGATGAATAACGTGCTATTTGCCTTAATGGCTTTTGATAAGATGCCAACTGCTTTAATGGTTATCACAGAATATGGCTTAACATTTGTCTTTTTGTTTATAAGAACATCCTCACACTATAATGTTGTATGGAGGACCTTTTATACTATATAAACATATAATTTTTACCCTGCTTTCAGCACCGGCTCCTCCTTTATTGATTCTCAGTACATTGACCTTTGGTTGAACTCTTCTGGCTGCTAGTGCCCTTCTTCATTCTGCTCTATAAGACATGCCATGTACTATGCTATATGACACACCTGGGTGCTTTTAAGCACACCCTCTCCATCAAGTGGCTATGGGAGCCTTCATTTGGCCTCACTGTTGTGACAAAGGTATAATGAGGTTTAGATGGCTATGTACTAGACTGCTATGGCTATAGGGCTATTTGGCTAGGGAGACAACTATAAATACCTATATAAGCTGCGCGGCAGACCCCGATGAAAGGCTGAGGCACAGCATTGCTGAACATCAAGGTCATGTGTGCAGCTATTTAGGGTGTGACTTAGTGAGCAAGTGAAGCTGTCATAGGATCACAGGTTGAGGGAATGAATAGAATGAATGGTGAAGAGGAGATAGAAGCTCTGGAAAAGGTGATACTTAGGATAAAGTGGGGGTTAATGGTCGCTGTATGCCCCAGATAAGGTTAAAATGGGGCAGTGGGGTGGGTGTATAGTGGTGGATTTTTAGAGGAGATACACCGACTGGGAAATTTAACTCCCAAATAAACCACTGTTTAAAGCAGATACTCATATGAATTTTATTTATTTTGTTTTTGTTGTTGCTCATCCCTGTTTTTGTGCAAGCCAAACAAAGAAAGTATGATAGAAAACTATTTCACGTTCATCTTTATAGCTCAGCACAAGTTCATAGGTGGATCATAAGTACCACAAACTGGATGATCTTTAAAAACTTTTAAAGTTTGAGAGTATAAAAACAGATAGACACACGCATAATACACAGAAACATTATATATATTCAGCAATTAAGAAGAAGACGAATGTCAATGTGAATATCTCCCACTGCTGATGTTTTACTGATAAATTGATGCACCCCTACTTTTTAAAGAATACGGTAACTATGTGACTTTCCCTCCAACATTTCCCGGCTTGTCCGGTTGATTGTTTACTCTTGAGTTGTTGACAGCTTTAGCTCTTGATTTGCTGGTGACTTCAGAAATAGACAAGATTGGTGGTGCGTGCGTGAATGTGCAAGCTGGAGAACGAGACAGGCACATGGGTGTCAGCCAGGTCACGCGTGTACACATGAAGCAAGATGTAGTCTCTCTAGCACAGACTCCCACTGGACCCCATTACAGAGGAGCTGCTAAGCTGCAGACCCATGCAACTTAATTACACACACACACACGTGCACACACACACACACGAATGCAACCATACACACCAAATTACACATTTGTTCACTTGCGACTTCACACAGCCATGCACACACACACACACACACACACACACACACACACACACACACACACACACACACACACACACACAGACACACAC
>JAVDPK010018131.1:0-10998 GCA_034780415.1 Cichlasoma orientale | reverse complement strand
ATTTATATATATAGTCACATAGACCTGCCCAGTGTATGTGTCCATTAAGAGCCAGCCAAGGTTAAATGTCATGGGAATATTTATAATATTATTTCGTAATCAACTTCAAGTGATAATATAAAGTCCTATACTCCAAATATTTATAGTAGTTTTTAAATGTCACATATTGGAATTTATTCCAGTTAAGTGATTAAGTCAATATTTAGACTTAAATGTATACAGTGTGTGGGTTCAGCCTTTTAGATTAGAGAAAATGTGCATTTCCTACATAAAATTTAAAATATTGTGAAAATGAAATATTGAAAGCAGCTGTCATGTAATCAAACCACAGATAATAAAAAAATCTGATGGGACAATCTTACCGGCATTTCCAGAGAGCAACTGGACAGCCAGAGGTTGACAGCAGGAACAAAATCCTGTATTTAGACGCCGACTTAGTGGAAATAAATTCCTGTTAAAAACCTTCCAGTGCAGAAGAAAGTGGAGCTGCAGTCCTCATCATTCATTCTCCCGAGAAGCACACATTAAGCGCAACGGCTCTCGCACACTCCGGCTCTCTGTCCGTGTGATTCAGCCTCTTCCCTCTCCTTCCTCCCACTCTCTCTCGTTGCATTGAGCGCTCGATCTCCAGTCCCCACTACTTCACTGTTTCCCCCTCTCTGTAGCTTATCACATGCACACAGTCTTTCCGTAAAGCTTTAAGGTAAAGTCCGCAGCAGCATTTTGCTCCCTTTCTCTTTTTGTTTCCCTCCCATGTTTGGCCTTTCACGTGTCTCGCCCACCCTCTGTCATCTTCACCCTTTGGTCCCCACTGCTCCAAACATCTGTCATGCTGTTGTATCTTTAAGCTTCCATTACTCTTGAACTCTCACTTTCAGTTCACGCCTCATTATCTCCATAGACTCTTTTACCTCAAGCTTATTGTAGCAATAGCTTCTTTTTCTTCCTATGCTTTCATTCTTCCAACTTTTCACATGCCCGTACTGCTGAAAATCATCAATAGCTCCATGTCTATGCTGTAAAAAGAAGCACTGTACTAATGAGAGTATGGATGAAGGTAAAATGCATCCATCGTTTGCCCCTAGTGGTCTGGGCCCATGTGCAAAGCTTGTCTGGCTTGAGGGTCACATCCATCTTCTGTTGTTTCCCCCAGGGAGAAGAAAATACAGCTTTCAAGTGAGACCTCCTACCCTCAGATTTGATTGGAAACACCGTACAACAGGTTTAAGGACACAGCACTGATTTGCTCTCGCCTTAACAAAATCTCCACAAGACAGGCTGAAGTCATTCAACAGCAAATGCATTGAGATTGAAATGGAAATTGAAGCATTCTGCTGAAGAAATGTTGATGAGGCCTGAGGAATAAACAACACAACAACATATGCAACTTAATCCTCAACTGTTTTGTAAATCTGCCAAATAAATAGGATATGTCCCATGTTATAGTGAGAGTAATATTGTATGTGTACTTTCCAGCAAGATATATCTGGGCTCCTGTTCTGGCTGATTACATATGGGGGCCTACCAACCTGAGTGACAGGTCTTTTGATGGTACAGCACTGTACTGTATCTATTGTAGTGTGCAGCCTGCTGACAAATAGAATGGCTTAAGCTCTGGTAGAAGTCACACTATGAATAATGCAACACAAAGCATGCAGCATTAACCTGAACGAACTCCCTGTAAGATGAGTGACAGTGTATCTCACGTGTTATTGATTTGTCAACCCTTCCTTATCTTATCTTTTTATGCTAATGGGGACCAGAGTTTTAAAAAATTAAAATCATGTGTATTTGATATGATTTAAAAGCGGTGATTAAGACCATAAAATCATCAGGAAAATGTTCACTGAGGTTGTAGCTCAAGAAGCCAGAGGCACATTTTCCCATGGACTTCTCATCAGAATTGTTTTTGCAGTCAGAGAAGTCGCCGTCTGCTGGACATTAGAAAGAATGCAGGTTTAAATGCTGTCTGTGCACATTTTCCTGCCATTCCCTGATATTGGATTGGTTCATAACTGTTTGATCAACCTTGCCTTTCAGAGTAATGCCAATGACACAGCTGGAAAAAACCCAAACATATTCTGTGTTGTTTGCACCCACTGAAACAGTGATGTAGTTAAAATGCTGACTTTCAGAGAACAGAAGTGCTTCCTTAAGGAACAGCTCTGTCTGACCCAGTTAAGAGTCCACTTGCCTCAATGTCATCCCTTTAGCAGCACCAGCACCAAGTGACTTACACTGACATTAGTGTTTGACTTTCAGGATTTTCTTATTCAGCTAAGTGCTTAAACTGATTACCCTTAGGAAATTGTTTCTCAGTGCTCCCTAGAAGTGAAATCCTTATGCCCAGTTAAACTGTATTCTAAGTCTAGAGCGTGAATATTAAATCTTTCTAGTCATGCCTGCTACTGGTGTCTTTGATTGCCTGAACAAGAATGGGAGCATTATGGCCTCTGCACATTTACTGTCAGTGTTCATAAAAGAAATGTGGAGCCACCAAATGCTGCCAAAACAGCGTCACTTCAGTCTGGCACTGATTCTACAAGTCTCTGAACTTTACTGCAGGGACAAATAGGATTTGTCCATAAAACATTCTCTCAGTTAGTCTTTTGATGATCTAACACGACGGTCCAAAATCTTCAATAGGTGTTCAGTTGGGTTGAGATCAGGTTAGTGTGAACATCATGACATACAACCCTAATTCCCAAACAGATTCTCTATAAATAAAAATGCAATCCAAATGTTTTGAGTTGGTGAAAGGGCTGGACTGCAGACAGTCTGAAATTGTTCCACAATTTGTAGATGTAGTTTTTTGCAGATTGGTGAACTTCTGCCCATCTTTAGGATGATCTTTTTATCCTCAGTCATGTTACTGACCTGTTACCAGTTAACCTAATTAGCTGCAAAATGTTCCTCCAGCTGTTTCTTTTTAGTGCCAATTATTGTTCCAACCTTTTTTTGCCCCAACTTTTTATAAATGTGTTGCTGCCATTAATTACAATCCATCCATCCATCCATCCATCCATCCATCCATCCATCTTTTTTAATCAAATAATAAAACATTAAAACATTTTGTTTTCTGTGATTGTGAAAATATGCCTTTATGAAAATTGCAAATCATTGAATTCTGTTTGTATTTACATTTCCAGCAGCATCCCCAAATTTTAGCAATTAGGGTTATATGATTCATCCTCATCAAACCATTCGGTGACCCTTGTCTTGGTAGTTTCAACCTCAGTGAGACCACTCCCAACCGGGCACAAATTTATAATCATAGGATAGAAGTGATCACTAAGGAGAACACTGTATTGAATTCTGGTGACTCTTCTATTTTCTTCTTCTTCTTTAATTACATTTATCCATCACATAGTTCACTTGGTTTTGCCAAAAGGTTACCTATTTTGATCACCAGGAGCTGTTTGAATGAGATCGTGCTCACCAGAGGTATCTGTACTTTACTTGAGTATTTGTTTTTCTGACAACTTTTTACAGTTACTCCCTACATTTTTACACAAATATCTGTAATTTCTACTCCTTAAAATTTCAAAACAGACTCGTTACTTGAAGTTTAAGACATTTGAGGGGAGCTAGTATTTCATATGAATGCGCCTTCAAATATCAAACTGATCTGAGCCTAAACGGAGGAACAATAACATATAAAAGCCAATCTTATTGGTGTATTCTCCATCACCGGGGCTTATCACATCCAAACAGATGAAAGAGGCAAAACCATATAAATTTTGCATCATTTATAGCGCTCTGCTCAGGGGTTACAGTGGGCCGGACCGAGTGCTGATGTCCATAAGCTGTTATCACGGTACTTCAGGATCCAGCGCTGCCGAGGAGGAGCAATTTCAAATTCAATCGTTTCTATCAGCCCAACAAATATCAGCAAACACACAAACAAACTGTTTGTGAACTGTTTGTCACACACAGTGTGTCTGCTAGCTAAAGGTGCAGCTGCTGTATCCTACAGTGAGCGATAAGTTCACTCAGAGATGGAGAAAGATGTAAGAAAGAGGAGAGGAGAAGAAGAGAAGTTATATTTAAAGATAAGGACTGCTCAGTGACATTTGATAAGCTAGAAATTTAAAGCTAACATGTAATGTCCTCATTTTTTAAAATCATTTCTTGGATCTCTATATGATGTGAAGTTAGGATTTTTTTATACTGTGAAACATCCTGCAAAACAAACTGAGGTACAATAACTTTGTGTTATTTTGGTTAGTTTGCTGTACTGTGGTGAATTTACTGTAAAGCTCTGTGCTGGACTGGTGCACAGCGGCTGTGGTGTTCATGGTCAGGGTTACAGGTTACATGAAGTGTAGCAGAGATGAGTTTGAAATTACGTTGATGATACTTAGATTCATTCACTGAATTCAGCTTTTATACTAACTGTATACTGTCAGTATACAGACAGTACAAACAGTATACTGTCAGTGTAGGGGATGGAAATCAGCCAGTATAGCTCGTGAAATAGTGGGTTACATCTTATTGAATTCAGTTCATCCATCAAGAGAAGTAAACCTCAGAGCAGCAGCAGCAGGTCAGCTGATCACAGCCTGCACACAAAGAAAATCTGCTGAAGCTCTCAGTAGAAAGTTGTGGTTCTTTTCCCCACACTGAGTTGCTACAACTGATCTTAGGACCGATCTTAGGGTTCCCCCACCCGCCAAATCCCACTTCAACCCCTGATTATACTCATTTTTGTGTTTGGGTGTGGAGGCAGAGTCACCCTCTGCAATGTAGGCAATGAAAAAAAAGAGTGATTTTTAAATTCTCTTTCACTTCTTGTTTTCTACATGACAGATTCAAGCTGAGTACATTCATTAAAATGAGAACTTCGATTGGAAAAACATTTGTATTCTCATGTAATATTTTATTATTATATTAGTATAGCATGAGGTTGGACAAAAATAGAAGGAAACGTCCTCCAAGGAGCTATTTTTACTTTCTTACTCTGAGTACATTTCAAAGCCTGTACTTTTTTACTTTTTCTTGAGTAAAGAAGTTGAACCAGTTCTCCAACTTTTACTAGAGAATTTTTTAACACAAGTATCTGTACTTCTACTGAAGTAAAGAATGTCTCTACTTTTGCCACTTCTGATGCTCACACACCTTTTCTGTACTGTAATATAATGGTAGTAAAAAATGTTGAAAATAAAAAAAACATATACAATAAAAAAATCAGACGTGTCACAATAGCACGTCTCTGTGACCTCTCTTAAATAAATCCCCAAAGCCTCAATCCTGGACTTTCCAGCGTGCAGCACTTATCCGAACAATTCCTGCCCAAGATAACTGTTTACTTCCATGAATTTGATGAAATGCTGTGTTTTTGTTCCCTTCAGACAAGTCGGTCAATATGAAACTCATTTTGTTTAATAGCACAACAAACAGAATGCAGTGTTGCAAAAATATTTCTCATCCACAAGTGATAGTGGTGTGTCAGAACCCGTCGGCACTGTTTACCTTTAGTAAACTATGAGATAAAACTGTGACAACAGGCTGTCTGACTGTCATACTCACAGAACACAGACGTGCAAAACCTTCAGTCCTGTTAAACCCAGCCCAAGTAAATACAGCTGAGCTACAGTTAAACAAAAAACATAGATTAAACAAGCAGAAATCAACTCTTTAACATGCTTTACTAAACCATAGGAATTCCATTGTGCTGTGGTATTTTGTCATTACTGTGCATTGTTATCCACTTTGCTTAATTCAGTTTATTACACAATAAGCAAATGATAGACGTGATAGATGATAGAAGTTTAACCTTTAGAGAGCGTCCCAGCTGAACTGAAAAAGTTAGATTGCAAAACTATTTATTTTAGATTCCAGGAATCAATGTTTTTTGTTCCAAGCAGAAATTTCCAGAGCAGAGGTGCAACCTCTGGGCAGATATAAATACTCCCAGCAGAAAAATGCACAGCACACTCAAAAGAAGAGACTCCAACCACTGCTGCGGAAGCTGAATATGATCAACAGAATGGGGTAAGTTAGCTTATTCTTAAGTTTGTCGTGAAATCTCTGTGAATATTGCTGGTTATAAATCCTTAGCTTAACCACATAATTAGAAACCATAAATCAAAGCATCATTTACCATGAAATGTTTTCCAATTATTATCTACCTTTCCCCCCTAACTGCTGCAGATCAAATGCTGAATTATCAAACTCAGTAATTAAATAACTGATCTCTCAATCTTCTTCTTCTTTTTTTTATCTGCTCCCAGCTCCACCAATCCAGAAAAACAGAAACATTTAATTTTTTTTTTCATCGTTTCTCTCTCTTGTTGTTGTTTGAAGGTTTTCTCTGGCCGTGGTCCTCCTGGCTGCGTGGGCCTGCATGGCAGATGTGGCTCATGCTGAAGAAAGGATGAAAAGCTCTGTGTTAGGTAACAGACAAACACACAAAATCTTAATTCTAAATCAATTTCTAGTCTTTACGGTAAGAAAAATGTTTTTTGCTTGGTATAATATTTGGAAGAAGGCAAGGAAGAAAACTCCTGAGCCTTACCATGCTAATGCAGTTAAACTGAGACATCAGCAGGCTAACCGGCTCTCTGCGGCAATGCCAGCATGCTGATTTTTAACAGATACGTTTATCATGTTCATATTTCCCTTTGCTGCCGTTTGACAATAAAAATTTATACGTAAGCATTCTAACAATTAACACAAATGAACACTTAGTACATCTGAAGCTGAAGAGAAGGCCATTAATTTTGCAGATTGTAGTGGAACAACTTGTTACCAGCTCATTAAATGGCAGTAATCAGGAGTTATCACTCCCAAATATCAGTCAGCCAATATTTCAGGCTCAGTGCCTCGCAATAAGAAAAAAAAAAAAAAAGCAACATAAAATTCAAAAAGTCAAGTATTAAACAAGGGAAAGTCAATCAAAAGTACTCAAACATCATTGAGTACTGTGAAAACCACAAGTTAAAAAGCAATCGAGAGGCTTCTTTTTAACTTGTGTGGCTCAGTCAGGGAGTAATGAATAAATTGTAAAGTTGGACCTGGTGATGGAGCTAGATTTTACTTTGTGGTTAGTACTAAATGCACCCCTTGGTGATATTATTGTGGGCACCAAATTTCATGGCAATCCATTCAGATTTTGTTGTGATAACTGAGTCTGGACCAAACTGCTGTTTGCCTAATGGCATACTCTGAGGTTACTGTGACATTTACACACAACACACAACCTTCAGCGTCAAATGGAATTAAGCCTGGAAACATATTTACAGTCAGAGAATGACTCCACACAGATACTGATCCAAACAGCTGCCTGCAAGCGCCCGTGGGGTCCAAAGCGCTGAAAACAACTGTCTGCACCAATTTTACAGGTTTCTTAATGACCAGGAAATTACTCATGACCTCCCATACCACAGCGAGGTAATTAAGTCAAGGAGTAGAGTCACAATGTGAAAAAACTATGACCTGTTGTCAAAATTGCTCTTATTTTTCTTGATACAAGCTGTTATTTTAATGACGTTTTTGTACTTCTCTAAACTCAAAGGGTGGAATTTAGAGGCACCTTTTATTAGGTTGTTGTAAATGAGCTTAGTGGTCCAACCCGCTTGAGATGAAATTGGGCTGCGTGTGGTCCAGGACCTAAAATGGGTCTGACACCCTGCTTTATAGTAAAAGGTCCTCAGCAGCTGCTGTTCGGATTGATAATTGCTGCATTAAATGACACAAGCTTTCCTGAGGGATCTGAGGGCTGCGTGACTGCTCATCCATTTTTCTTCATTTGGCTCTGAGGCGAACTTTGTTTCAGTGCTTTTCTAAAAATTAACAATAATCCCAAAAATCAGTGTCCAGTGAAAGCTGTAACTGAACCAACTGGAGACATGTTGAAAAATACGTTTTTGATGAGACAATAGATGCTATTTTTTTTTTATTGAAAATATGAACAAAAAAAAAGAAGGATAATATGAAACGTAGCACAGGCACTAAATCCATTCATGGTCGCTGTGATGCATTCATTTCTTGTAATCCATTATAGACTGTGTTTAATAGAATAACTGAATAAGACAGTGGAAATCATTTTTCATGTATAAATTCAGAGCCATCAATTATGTTGGAAAAGAGGCTCACTCATGATTATCTCGGCCCCACAAGAGACAAGTACATGTAAAGCACACAGAATAGATCCCCTCCTTTGCTTAATGATATATTATTTAAGAGCCATTGTTTTTAAGAGGCTTTTTAGAGCAAGAAAGTGTCGCATTCAGGCGTAAAACGTGAAGAGCCTGACATCAAGTAGGTCGTATTTTATTAATTAGGTTTGAGTTCTATTTGAGGGAAAGAACAAAAGTGCTGTTAACAAAGCAGAAATACTCAAACTGACGAGGACTTCTTAACATCTAAACATCTTCTAAAGATCTCATTAAGACTGAGAGACAACGAATTAGAAACAAGATGAGCGAGTCAAATACAACAATCGTGACTTTTACAGACAGTTAAAATGATTGCAAACTGTATTTTTAAAAAAAATCAAATATGGATGAGAATATCAAAGGTTCGTGCTTTTGAGGTATCAGAGTGGAAAAGTCTGATTTGTGCTGGTGGATGAGATGTGATCATCAGAATGAAAATGGAGCACCAAGTTACAATAAAAGTCATCTCAAAGCACTTTATACTATAAAATGAATTAAAAGAAAGATAATGCAACATTATAGAAATAAATCTATACGGTAAAGTAGGGGCAAGAGTTGCAACAAAAGATAGTAGTTTACTTGAAATGTTTGATAGCTGTAAGCAGAATATGCTTCTTCCTGTTTGCGGTCTCCACAGCAGATCATCTGACTCCATCTCACCCTGTCCCTGAGACACAAACTCTTGTCAGGGTGCATTTTTAATTTCTTGGGTATAAAAATGTATTTTTGAACATAAAGTCATTTGATGATGGAGAGAGGTTTAAAGAATTTGAGCAGAATGAAGTTTAAGGTGCAAAAAAGCCAGAATGTGCTGGCCCTATATGAGGATGGATGGTCTCCAGAGGTAAAAATTTTGGAAAATGTGGACGATGAAGCTTTTTTGTGATAACCTAAGCTGTGCAAATTTGCACTGTTGGTCAGAACAATATCTGACATTTTACAATAATATGTTGGATATAAATAAGAATGCCTATGTTTCCTTTCCAGCCTCTAGGACAGCATCACTCCGCTCCAGGCGATTGGTCGGGGGGACCCTGGCTCCTCAAGTGCCCTGGCAGGCCATGGTCTACATCTCTGAGAACATACTGGACGGAGGCTACGCAGGTGGTGCGCTCATCTCTGACCGCTGGGTGTTGACGGCTGGTAGAAACCTTTTTGTTAGGAAGAGGCGGGAAGACATTCAGGGACAAGAGCCCGTCATCCCTAAAGTGTACCTGGGAATTATAAAAAAGTCTGAAACCACTTCTTCCAATGAGGTTGAGGTTGCGAAGGTGAGCAAAAAATCAAGAATTATATTATTTTGCTGCATTCTATCATACATGTGTTAATTTCTCCCTTTGTCATTCCACACACTGTATTTTAAGGTTCTACGAGTACACATAACTTTTTCATCAAAGTCAAACTTCAGCTTTTATTCCTATGTCATGTAATTGCTTGCATTTCTGAGCTAAAGAAAAAAAAATGTAATTAAAAACTTTAAGGTCAGTGATGCGATGCTACTGAAAGGGATCAGGAAATGATTAATGTGAAGAAAATAAAATCTATTATCAGAAGGGAAATTAGTCTTCATTTGAACTGCTTGTAACTCACACACGTGCATCCTGGGATAACTTGTTGCAAATAGACTGTTTTTTTTTTAAGGGTTTAAAAACACAGAAAATCAAGAAGCACTGCTTAAACGTGTCCAAAATAACACAAAGCTGAATGCGGCATCAAATTAAAGACCAAACTTTTACATTCTCTGCCTGCAGGTTGTTCTCCATCCTGGCTTTCAGAACCAGTCTGACTGGGACAACGACCTGGCTCTGATCCAGCTGAAAGAGCCTGTAGTTGTGAATGAAAAAGTGACCCCCATCCCATTGCCTGAGAGAGGCCAGGACCTTGCCAATGCTGTGCGTGGGTCAGGAATTATCGCTGGATGGGGCTGGGGGCCCCTTCTCACCCCTGCTCCATTTCTCAAACACATCGTAGCCCCCCTGGCCAAATACTCTGAGTGTAAGGCAGAATATGAAAGTCTTGCATTGACGCCAACTGTAGATGAGAACATGATTTGCACCGCAGCCACAGAGTATGAGGAGAATGTCTGTTTCGGGGATGCAGGCGGTGCTCTGGCTGTCACAGATTCTCAAACTGGGGACATATACGCTGCAGGGATCCTTTCCTATGATAAATCCTGCACCAGGTACAAGCACGCAGTCTATATGAAGATTTCCTCGTATTTGCCCTGGATCCACAGCGTTATGAGAGGAGATACAGACACATCAGCTGCTGTGCGCTTTAAAGCAATGTCCACGCTGTACAGCTGGCAGCAGTAATATGGCAGCCCTCTAAGTGTTGAAGAGGGTATAACCAGTAAAAAAAATTAAAAAGTGCTTGTAATGTAACACCTGTTGTTTTGTGCCATTTAAATCTGTGAATGTGGAAAGGAAAAAATACTTACTGAATAAATTTTATTTTAAAAAAAAAACAGTATTTGTGATTTTTCTGCTGGTCATAAATTCTCCAAAAAGCAACTTGTTTTTGTGCTTTTTACACATAAATAATATATATTGATGAGTGGTAGAGTTTTTTTATGCCAAATAACCGCTGTCTGGCTGAGCAACGAGCTATTAGTTTGAAGAGAAAACTGGGGAAAAGTGACGTATTCCTTCAAGACTACAAAACATTCATGCAGAGTCTTTTGGACAAAGGTTATGCTATAGAGGTTCCTCTTGAGCAGCTTAACCGTGATCACAACAGAGTCTGGTATGTCCCACACCACGGGGTGTACCACCCAAAGAAAAAGAAAATTCGTGTAGTCTTTGACTGTACAGCATCATTCCAGGAAGTGTCACTGAAT
>JAVDPK010018130.1:0-10999 GCA_034780415.1 Cichlasoma orientale | reverse complement strand
TGTGAATTTTAATTTAAAAATAGTGAGGTCAAAACACACTTTCTTCAGTTCTTAAGAGTTCCAGCGTGGTGCTGAAATAGGATGCCACCATTGCAACAAGTGAGTTTGTGAAATTTCTTCCCTCCTAGGCATTCCACCATCAGCTTTAATTGGTATTACTGCAACCCGGAACGTTTAGGAAGCGCAGCAACTCAGCCAATAGTGCCTGACCATGTAAATCTATAGAGTGGGGATCGCTGAGGCACACAGTGTGTAAAAGTCACCAACACTCTCAGAGCTCCAAACCGCCTCTGGCATTAACATCAGTACAAAAACTGTGCACTGGGAGCTTCATGGCATGGCTTTCCATGACTGTTATATGTTGATCCAGTACTTTTGGCCCAAACAAGTCTACTAGGATTTGTTTCACCTGACCTCCTCCAGCTATGGCAAGTCAGAATTTCTGTTGTGACTTATATTGTTGAACATAGTCAGACTTTTCCAAAAGATTTTCCATGAAAGCTGAAAGCATGCCCTTTTCTGGGTGCTCCACGTTGACATCTCCATGAGGTTAAACAAAAAACCTCAAACTTCAGTTGGAAAAAGGCTAGAATTGTGTGGGAAGACTTAGTGCTTTGACATGAGCGAGCTTATGCTGGTTTGTTAGTCTGCTTATCCATGAAGCAACTCTCATCATAAATTAATAACCACGCTATCTCACACTCCCTGTTGAGAGTTGCACTCTTAATTGTAATGATGAAACATTTTCTGACTGCTTAACTGTAACCAGTTCTCCACTTGACCCCATTAAAAATGAACTTTTTACACCCGAATGAACAGTTAAATGTGCTTTAGGTATTTTAAACATTTGGTTACTGATAACCACTTAGCGCCTGCCCATACCGTCTTGTGTTTTTCTGCCTACAGGCTGGAAACTGCTGGGAGCTGGAGGTCCACTTCAGCCAGAACCAGCAGTAGGTGGAGAACTGGTTCATGTGCTGCTACACTGAACCCACCATGGAGAATTAGTGAAATAGGGATATCTACAACCTATAAAGAAAGTGGGGCAAGGGTGTAAAGTTTGGAGGCCTTTACACCCACGGTCCTCCTGTTTCTGCTTATCTATGCCTGGTTCTAAAAGGGTTAAAACACAGCCGGTCCGTTGAGTGGCAGGGTGCTACGGCTGTTAGCACTGTTGCCTCACAGGACAATGGTCCTGGATCCATTCCAGCAGCATGCTGCATGTTCTCCACGTACCTGTGTGGGTTTTCTCCCAGTACTCTCAATTCCCCAGTCTAAAGACGTGCTTGTTAGATTCTCAGGTTAATTGGTGGCTCTAAACGGTCCACAGGTGTAAATGGTTCTCTCTCAGTTTTAGCTCTGTGATACACTGGTGACCTGTCCAGTGTCCCCTGCCCCTTGCCCTGTGACAGCTAGGATATGCTCTAACCTGACCCTGAATTGGATAAAGTCGAAGAGGTTGGATGAGCGATATGTGTGGACAAACAGCTAACTGGTGTCAGTCAGGCACCTCCACGGCATGGCTACCAAACAAATGGAGCAATGTGCTGAATACTTTTACTTCACTTAGCTCCACCCTTAAAACACCCTGCAAAGCCAGTATGCTGCATGGATACACATCAGTTTAGCCTTAAATTACTTTAGATTCACACAAGTGTTAACCTCCAGAGACTGATTAGGATAAATCAAATCTCTTTTCCAGTGATCAACACTTCACAATGGGATAGAAGATACGATAGAAATGGTGTGTACTAGAGTTTATAGTGCTGATATAGACCTTTGCTTAGCCATTAGCAAGCAATTGTAACTGTTTTTATCCCCATTACTTGAAGTTATTTCAACTTCTTTACCTGTCTGAATAATTTAGCAATTACTAATGCTATGAGGTGTGTGCAGCTGGCCTATAACTGAAAACTTACTGATTTTTATGGTTATTCAAAATTTTAAAAAAGTTAATTTCTGCTTTTGTATTTTTAAATATCTAGTCTTTGCAAGTACTCTGGCAAGTGCACAAATACTGCCCCCTGCTGGGAATAACTGTTAGTCCAGTAGTTCTCAATCTTTTTTCTGGCACGTCCCCCGACAGAGTATGGAGAGAAAAAATAAAAGCATGTGCAAGTACATGGTTAAAATCCATGCTCTCGTCACACTGAATAACCTAAGCCCACATGGAAAATGTATTCTTTTGGTTGAGTCTCTCTGGCCTTCATTATTCCAAGGAACGCCACCTCCTCTTCTGCCATCTTGTGCTCATTTTCAAAACCTGCTTGGAAGGATGGGATTAAGGAATTAGTGGTGGGGATAGAATGAAAAAGCTCATGTCCAGTATTCTGCTTTGCTCCACATCTCACGCCGAGGTAGGAGAGCAGCTATAAACACTCCAGACACCATATTACAGGCTGATGACGACTGGACAAGCTGAGCCTAGACCAACTGTTCAGCAGGACGAACGCGTCTAATCATAATTATTTGAGGTCCAGACCCGAAAACCAACCAAAGTGAAAAACCCATACGCAATTAGTTTGATACAAAACACTCCATTAAGATAATTGGCAGTTGTAGAAACAGTAGTGATGACAAGGGTATAAACACAGTTCACCGTTTCTGGAGAGCCGATGTGTCAGCTGACAGTAACATTACAATTTATGCTTGCAGCTCGTTTTCATCATTTACGTCACAGTTTTTGTGTTTCATTTGCTAAACAGGCAAAATACAAAGAGTAAAATAAGTACTGCTGCATTTCTCCTGTTTTGCTCACACATCTAAGTCCCCATTTCAGAATCACAGATTTAAGCACCTTTCTTTACCAAAAACACCACAAAACGACATCACACTTCCAAAGGGAAAAAAAACCAAAAAAACCTTTATTTTAAAAAAAGTATGCACAGTTTTGGACAAGGTTTCATTCATGGAATAGCACATTTCCTCTGCATTATTTCAGGGTGTTATTTGAACCTGACACAGTGAATCAAGAATAACTATCAGAGCCTTTCCAGCCTGCAGGAAAACTCAGTGGCATTTCTTTATGCATTATAATGAACATCATCAAATATTACAGGTCAACCATGCAGACAGATGGCAGGTATGAGTCACAGAGACAGGCAGAGCAGAGCCCGAGCTTCCAAAACAAATAAATAACATCTGCTCACACCTGGATCCAGTGGTCCAAGCAGGACTGCTGCAGAGGGGTTTTCAGGATAAAATTCAGCCAATCTGTGGTAGCTTGCTGTGACCTTGTTGGAGAGTTACTCCGGAGCAGGACTGACGGTATAGTCCAGGCAGACTGCTGTGGTGGAGTCTATTCTAAAAACTATTGCGCCCCTCTGTGGATCGATGCTGCTGAGCCAGCTTGCCGTAACCGCCTCTAGCTGGGTCGTAATCCTGCCTGTACTCATCTCTCACCTACACACAGGTGCACACAGAGAGGGGGGAAAAAAAACAATTACTTAGATTATCAACTCAATCATTTGCTTAGCTGAGACTAGAATATTTCACCCAACCCATTTACTGACTCAAACCACAAGCACCTGCAACCTTAACAAGACTCCTGTATTTAGACCACATTTATAAACTGTTCTCAAACATCAAGACTAAAAATTTCTGCTCCTCCAACACACACATTTTATGGAGTCAAACTGTACGGTGTGTTCTAGTAAAAAAGTCCAAATTGTCAATTCCTTTGCCCAACATTTGTTTCCATGTTTACACTCCCAGAAAGCCCTACAAAATAAGACATGATTATGTTGTGTTTGTTAACAGCACAATATACCCGCTCATTTTGCTAATGCATTACTGCAGCAATGCCATCTTTTTAAAGGCCATGGTTAATCATGCATAATTTATTTTCTAAGTTGTAAATATCATACTGGTGTGTTAAAATGTCATGATAAAGTGGATTGATTTTTTTGAATGCCATTTCAGTATGTGTCATTTTTCAAATGTCATAGTATGCTGTGTTTTACATTGTTGTCCAAAATACTGCAGTGCAGATCCTAAACTTTTCAGTGATGGGCAGTGGGTATGGCTGAGCGATGTCTAGCAAATGAGACAAAATCTTGATGACAGGCAAAAGCATCAACCCAACCTCAGCTCTGAACTTCACTGTGACACACGAATCAAATGGTCCAAGTTAACTGAAACTGCTACAATCGCCAATTATCTGTCTCTGTTTTGGTGAGAGCTCACCCCCTGCTGACTCCTAACTTTTTTTTTTTTTTTTTTAGGAAGAACTTATAAATTGTAGAATTAATTTTATTTAATGAGTGAGATGAAGTTTTATTTATTCGTCTGATCTGAGAAAGCACACAAAAATGTTTCTGGATTGACGTTGTTGATCTGAATCTTAGAGAGCCGCAAAATGAAAATATAGAAAATGTACCCCAGCCAAGGGAAACTGAAACTATGCTTATGAAAATGATTAAATGCAGGTTATATAAGATTATAATCACAACAACTGGATGTACTGGAGGCTGATTTAAAATAAAAAATAAAAATATGAGCAAGGAATTGGCTGACACTCATTGCATTAACCTAGTAGCAGCTTATCACTCAGACTGACTTCATGGACTAGCTTCATTTTAAACAGGTTCATGTTAGGTGATTATCACCGCAGTCATTTAAAATCCTCAAGCTTTGTACAAACGATGTCCAGCTAACTGACTACACCAGTGACCTGAGATCTACTCTGAACCTCACATCAGAGATGTCTAAAGCACGGTCCTTTAACATTACTTCAGTCTTGGGTTAACATCTTTACATCAATCCAAATGTTAATGCCGTTTCATATCCATTAGAACAAATTTAATGCACTTTGCTTTCTAGTTTGCTGCAATAACAAAAAGACCCATCACTGATGGGGATATTCCTCCCACCATTACTGAAAATATAAAATAAATGTAGAAGTCAGCATAACATCACAGCCCCATTTCATAACAGAAAAATCTTCAGCAGACATCTTATCTTCTGCACAACTATTTTGATGTAATTTGGAGGACTTTCCCTAAACTTTCATCCAAATATACTTTAAGTCACTAATTGAGTGATCGTGAACAGTTAGGCCTCAATTAGACTTCTGCCTCGGGTCTTTGCGGGGTCTACGTACGTAACCGGAAGTCACCTCTGAAGCCTACAATCCTTGTGGACGTGTAATTACATTTATCGAGAGGTGCATGTCATGTTACAAAAAAAAAAAAAAAAAAAAATCAAGCGTGAACAGGACCTCAGTGACATTGCGCTTGGACATTGTGAAGGAAACTGGCCATGCCTGGTGGTAGATTGCAAATTGCTGTGAAATAATACTATAGTGCAGCGAAATAGTGAGAGAAAAAAAAACCCTGAGTTTGGTATTGGCGACAGGGCAGAGTGCACGCCCCGAATAGTTCCGAAGTCTCAGTCTGGCACAAGATGACCTCAGCATGGCACAGCATTGGGTGTTCAACTGCTGGATATAACCCTATACATAATGCACTCATACTACATAATCAGCTGATATCAATGCAATATGTATAACATCACTATAATCATACGGCAACCATGTACAAAACATAATGCAGCCATGCTGTTTGTATTTGAGCAATATTGGTGAGCAGTCATAAGTCTGTACTATCCATGGCCATGAGTCATCCCTGACCAACATGTTAGACAATGATCAGCCAATTAGAAGTTGGCGTCACAGGCTAATAAGGCTGCAGCCGAGAAATGATGTTACTATAAACAGACTAACTATAAACTGGCACTCTACCAAGAAATTTGGGATTCCCCAGTTTCTCACTACCAAGCTACTGCCAGCTGTTCAGTAACCTAGGTATACTGCTAGTTAGTTTCAGTCGTGGTCAAGCAAGTATAGCCAATCACACAGCACAATGTGATCACTTGATTAGGCTAAGCCAATCAGGCATGCAAAAGAGGCTGTATATCATTAGCATATATTATCAGTCTGAAATTATCCATGTTGTTTACTCTCAACTTCAGATAAATACAGCTGAAATGTACAAAGAGTACTAAACATCTGAACATCTGGCATATGAATATCGTGTTGCACATCTTTGAAGAGTCAAGAACACATATGCCAAATTTCATGGCTAAACTCCTTGTGGTTTTGGAGTCTTTAGACTGGAAAGGTAAAACCTCACGGACAGACGCCCCAACGGGCACACGGTACGTCAACAATATCCTCCAGCTTTATTTTGCGCGAGAGGATAAAAAAGAAGCCAGCAGTCAGCATCCATGGTAGGTTAATTCCACATATATGAAAGTACTCAAATCCAACCCTCACCTGTCCTCCTGATTTGCCGCGACCATACTGCCTTCCCTCCTTGAAACCAGCATCCCAGTCTGTCCTGATGATGCGGTCATCCAGCCGTGTGCCATTAATGAAACGCATGGCATGCTCTGCATCTGTACGGGTGTAGTATCTGGGACAGCGTTAAGGCACAACATGTGCAATTGGTGTTGTACTGGTAACTTAAATTTCTAAGTAAATTTATTTACCTTCGTTACTAAGCAGGCAGGCAAATTACTAACTCGGTATCTCAGTGAATAAGACATTTTTAAAATGAGTTAAATTTTTTTTTTTTTTTTTAAAAAGGATACTCAACAAAGCAGAAGCCACAAGCAGTCTTCTTGACTTTGTCCAGGCCAATGATGATACGCTTGACATCTCCACTTTTAGAAAATAGCTCATGCACCTGTTCACAGTGGCAAAAACAAACAAAACAAAAAAATTACAAAGGTTCTGTTTGAGTTAACAATATTTTAAACATTAAGACACTATCAGGAAAATTAACACTGAAAAGCAACTGTGTTTTTAAGGCAGAATTCATTACAACTCACTAACTTATACTAAAAGTATTTAGATGGCTATCTCCCCATGACTTATGTCAGGCACACAGCTGTGCCTGTCTCACACATGCTCAGCCTTCTCCAGTCAGTTCATATCTGCAGTCAACACCTGCACATATGAACTGTAGAAATTTAGTCTGAAATAAATCACATTTTTAAAAAAAGGCCAGGCTCACCATAAAAATAAAAAAAAAACTTAAATTAATGAACGTATCATATTCACCTATTAAGCATCCATTGAAGCAACAAATGAATATGAATCAGTGTGATTGTTGTAAACATAAACACTGTGGATACTTGGGCATAATGCTGCTTGATGGCTGCATATCTAAGAGTGGTGTAATAGACAAAATTCCACAGTTTGGAATTTCGATTTGGTTCATTTACACACAGTACCAGTCAAAAGTTTGGACACAAACTTTTGTCTGACAAAATAATCCTCTTCTGATAAGATTCATGGGAGCAAAATGAATCAGTAATCTACATATCACTTTATGCTTATTTATTCCCAATATTGTCGCAATTACTGATCGGACCTGCGACCCTCCCGTTTACAGACCGCTGTTCCACCTGCGCGCATTTCCAGGTAGACTGTTACTTATAAGGAGACCACTGCATACAGGTGGACGTGTGCACTTCTTTATAAATTAACTTTTTCCCGCACACCATTTTAAACTTTTGTGAACATGTACACTTTTCAAACGGATCCTGTGTATTGCTTTATAAATGAGTCTCCTTATCTTTTAATACCTCAGAGCGACATTTCTCACTCTCATATCCTTGCGTTTGGAGAATACTGTAAGAATTAAACTATTTTCCAACGAAGTGGGGTTAAAGTTTTAATTGTTAATGGCCTTGCGTCTTACCTGCTCCTCGGTGGTGTAAAAGGAGAGGTTCCCCACATACAAAGTGTTGCTCTGCTTCAAAAGCTTCTCCTGTTCATAGCGGTTACCCTGGAAAAACAAGCAAATATAAAATAAAAAACTGCACTCAAGAAACTTAAACACGGCATTGAAACACAAAAAATGCCGAAACATGGGAGCTTAGTTATGAGCTAGCCATATTGTAGTCCCAACGAAAAACCATAAAACACTACCAGCGACACTTTTAGAGTCAGGTTAAAATACAGCGACGTTTTTGGGTGAGTTTTTTCCGTCATATCTGTTTTTAAGTCTCCTCCACGATGAAACCACTCGAGTTAAAAGCAAGCGCTAACATCTACTAAGCACCGCTGGCCTTTGTTTGCTAGTTATTAGCTAATCGATAAAGCGTTACATTCCCGGTAAATATAACAAATAATGAAATTCCGAAAGAGCATTTCCTCGCTTACCTTAAAATGTTGGTCTCTGTATTGGCTGATGTCAATGTAAGAATCACTGTTCAGCGCATTTAATTTAGTTGACATGGTGAAGAAATCGTGGAACGGCGCCCTGCTGCTATTCAACTGCGAGCATTGCGGAAAAACGATGACGTTATTTCCGTTTCATTTGCCCGTCCGGGTGCAGCATCTTCACATCAGCTTCAACATCGGTTTAATGGCGCCCCCTGTTGATTTACAGTAGTTGCTACAGACTATCAACCAATGAATGTAAAAATACAATAAAAATACAGTCACTGCTGATTTTCTCAGCCGTGTTATGACATTTTCACCTATTTTAGAGCTCATACAGTTCAAAGAACTATTTGTATACATCATGAAACCTAAAATAAAAGAAAAAGAAATTGTTAATAAACCCATCATGATGTCACTATTTTGAGTCCTGCTTCTATTACACAAGTGCATAATCACACGTGAAATTATTCAACTACTTATTTAAAAATATATATTTTTACTGAAAGGTCACACAGTATTTCAAAGTCAGTTAAAAAAAAATTAACATCAATATTTTCACTAATTAATATGGTTTGAAAAGGTTGGCTTTTGTTTTGTTTCGTTATTGAATTCACACAGGACACCTGAAGACGGCGAGCTTGGTATGTTAAAACCCTCTAGAGCACAGCGTTGCCCTTGGGCAACATAACGTTTTGGGGGGGTTTTAAGCCCCATGCCCATGCACATGTATAATTGAACTTAAATGATGCCAGCCAATCAGATTGTTTTTAAAATGTATCACATTTTAGTCCAATAACATGTGGGAGTCAGTAGCAAGGATGATCTGAAGGGAGGACATCCTTTTCTGGCACATGTTCATAGGAGCACATAGTGTGAGAAGAAGGTAAGAATATTTGCCCTAGTAATCATATTTTAAATGGCATTAACAAGAAATTAAAAAGAAAATCATGCCTGTGTATGAAGTTGTAGAGAGGGTTTTTGTCAGTTTTTTCTTATTTTTTTCTTTTTTTTTTTAGTTTTGCATGTTCAGAAATTAAGTTTTGCCTCAGGGCAACATTGTGAGATAAAGTGTACTTCTTGTCTCCCACAAGAAGTTCCTAGGGTTAAAGTACCCTCGGGTTAGGGTACTTTAGGTAAGGTAAGGTAACCCTAATCCCTTAACCCTAGCATAACTAAAAAAAACAAAAAAATGATACCACCACCACTTTCATTAGCTAGACATGGCAGTGGCGACATGCTGGCCTGATAATGGGATGACAAAAAGTGATCACATGCACGTGTATGCATTCAAATCCCAAACTGCATGAAGCATGTGCAAATCCAAAAAAGAAAACAAGAAGAGAGGGAAAACCAGTGATGGGATATCTCAAACGTATGAGGAGAGTAGGAAGAAGCACAGACCCACAGCTCCCATTCTACATCAGGATGTCTGCTTGGACAAGATATCACACTGGCCAACAATATGTGACAATAAGGGAAGATGCACAGGAAAACCAAAAGTGATGTGCACAAAGTGTAATGTGCACCTCTGTTTTATAACACAGAAGAACTGGTTTGGGGTATGGGGTATTTCTTTACCTAGAAAAAGCATTTGACACAAATAACCATGAAATATTATTAAATAAACTGGAAAAATTTGGGCGGAAGGGATTTAGTGCTAAATTGGGTTGTTTAAATTAACAGGAAACAATTTGTGAAGATGGGAGAGTATAAATAAGAATGTTTGGACACTGTGTGTGCCGCACCACAGGGGTCAGTGTTAGGGCCAAAATTATTTATTATGGACATTGATTATATTTGAAAAATGTCTGATATTTTTGAAATTTGTTTTATTTGCTGATGACACAAATATCTTGTGTTCTGGTGTGAATTTGCAGTAACTTTTAAACCGGATCAATTCAGAAATTAATTTTGAAAAATGACATAACATAAACAAATTATCACTAAATTTGAACAAGATGAAATTCATGGTATTTGGTAACAGTAAGATAAAGAATCAAATTCAGATACAAATGGAAGGTGTCAACATAGAATGAATGCATGAAATTATATTCCTGGGTGTAAATCAAAATTATTGTTCTTTGGTGTTACTGTATATAAGTTGGTGTGTGGAGGTCTGGGGGAAATACTTATAAATTTCATTATAACCACTGTTTTAATTGTTAAAGGAAAAAAAGAGCCATGAGAATTATACACATCAGATTGTGTTAACACACTAATGCACTTTTCTTACAGTCAAAAATTAAAAAATTATTTAATCTTATAGAACTCAAAACAGCCCTACTAAGGAATAATGTAAGAAACAATGTGTTGCCAGTAAACCATTATACATTTATTAGGGGACAGACGGGGGGGTTACAATTTATGGGGGTAGATTAACCCAGTTTAAAAACAAATATGAAGAAATAATTTTCACAAGGTACAGGGATGTAGAGGGTGTACAGCTCAACGTATTAAACAGCATTAAGGATCAAATAAGTGTAAATTTCATCCTGCTCCTTTATGATCATGTAAATGGTGTGGTATATAGTTATTATGGCAACTCTTTTTTTTTTAACTTTTCTATTCTTCTGTTTAGAATCTATTTTGTTTTATTTCATTTATATTAACATGTTCGAAATAAAACAGTCAATCAATGGCTGGAGCCTTGCACTGATGTCCACATCCATTGAAGCAGCACTTCTCATTATCGGGGCAGTCACTGTCATGAAAACAAGCTTCAACACACAGATCGATGTCTAAGTGCCTCCGAGAACAAAATCCTGGCTTTGCTGAAAGGAAAGAGAAGTCATTATAGACAAAGAGCTCTAAGCAGAGAGTGTAGCA
>JAVDPK010018129.1:0-39444 GCA_034780415.1 Cichlasoma orientale | reverse complement strand
CACACACACACACACACACACACACACACACACACACACACACACACACACACACACACACACACACACACATACAGGGAATGCTTGTGGTTAGTCAACAGTACTACAACAACATGTTTCAGACATCTCACTCTCATATCTCAGGGACACATATTCCACAAAGACTTGCATAGTCTATGCACGCTATTGTTTTTCTCTGAGACCGTGAGAAACACAGACTCAACTAAGAGCGGGTCAATATGCTGAGTGTGAAGCAGAAGACATATTAAATACTGACTTACTTTCTTTGTATCGCCCTGAACGAAGGCCATTCAAGATCGATGACAGCGGATGAATGTAGCATTGTAGCTCCATGCACTGAAAACAATAATAATAATGATTTACTTGTAGATAGGTGATAAAACGTGTTCAAAAACCTTTCTAAAAAGCTTATATTAAACCAGCCTGCCCCCATTCATTTTTTTTTTTAGATAAGATGACAATAACTTTAGATGACTAACTAGCTTTGCTTGACTTACGGCAGAAGGAGTTTAGTTCTTTAGAAACGCTTGGCAAATAGGGGAAGGTCATTTTTACTGGAAATGTCATGCAGGAAGCACTGTGTAAAACCACTAGGGGAGTCAGTCTGGGTGATAGGGCACGCTCTAGTTTTGCTGACAGTGTCAACCACCTTCTGTGGAAAACACACACAGAGGTGCTCACCTTACTGCTAAAAATCCGTTCTTTCTCTGACACGTTGGAAATGAGCTGCCGCTCTTTGCACTCTTCCTCTGTAGAGCTGTGAGGTCTCTTCAGTGCCTGCTGAGTGTTGTTGCCATTCATTTTTTCTCCTTGCTGTGTTTTACACAGTCCATTGGCGGTGTCTCTGTCCCATTTTTCCATGTAGCCGGGAGATCCCCGGCTGGAGACCTCCCTGACCTCGCTCCAGTTACCGCCGCCCTCCTTCAAGTCGCTGCTCCAGCGGCAGCTGCTGTCAGTCGGGCCCAGGTGTGAAGGGGCGCAGGGGGATAGAGGAGCTTCTGTCTGGCTGTGCTTTCTGGTACAGTCAGACTCCTGTTCATTCTCATTATCCTCATTGTCGCTAGCCAGCCAGTCAATGGAGTTGTCCGAATCTGTAGCAGACATCCTCAGCTGCAGGGTCTAACTAGCACTGACCATCACTGACCTGACAAAGAGAAAGTCCCCGTTACTATCTTGCAACAGCATGAAACAGATTAAAGGGAGTGGACATGAAGATGAGAAACAGGAAATAAAATGTAACTACATCAAGCCCTTTCTTGAGTAATAAGTAAAAAAAAAAAGAACCCTTCCAAAAGACATTACATCTCCAGCCGAGCAGACCTAACAATAAAGATGGAGAAGGGACAGCAGAGTACTCTGAGCAGATGGTGGCAGTGAGATAACAGTAGTTGAGACCACAATGACCTGTTTGTTTTGCAGATGCAACACCTGAGCCAGTAAACACAGGCCAGCCACCATCAAAAGCAAACACCAAACAGTCCTGCACTGCCATCAAATACTCAGGGGCTCAAATCTTTGTTCCTCCAAATTATTTCCTATGCAACCCTCCACATCATGATATCACACGCAAACAAATTTCTACATTTTACAATTGAGTTGTCTCCCCCCCCCCCCCCTCACTCTGGCTCTATCAGCTGGTCTGCCAGCTGCTACCACCACATTCATTCATGCACTTTGTTTGCTTGCTTATTCAAAGGGGCAGGGGGCTGCCACCATGACGACCAGTACCTCAGCAGACCGCGGACCTCCCATCAACACAAGTGACACTTGTGGGGTGAAAAAAGAGGTTTAACAAAATGGGAGACTAGCACTGTTTGTTCACAGCAGCAGAACGCCTTCTGAATAAAAACTCCTACTAAAGGCTCTTCGCGGAGCCTTAATTGCAGTACATTTCCTCTGCGGTTATTACAGCATTTTTCAGCACGGAGATTATTTTAGGTTTTTCAGAGGTTAAGGGCTAACATGTCTCCTGTTTCCTGTAAAGAATTTGAGGGTAGAAGAGTTAATTGCTCCCTGGTTCTCTGACGCCTTCTGATCTTATTGTTGCAGAGGCGGGTGGAGCGGACGTTTACTGATTTACTGAACAAAATGTAAAACATGTACATCATGGCATCATTGCAAATAAATCCAATGATTTACAAATGATACCAAGCCCACACTAGCATTAGGTAAGATAGTAGAGATTCAGCTTTAATCTAATTCTAAGCTACTGCAATGTCTGTGTCTATTTTGTGTTATGTAATACAGTATTTAAAAAAAAAATCCAATTTCTCTTTATAATAAGTTGCACTTCTTATAAACACACTTAAATTTGACTTAAATGAATCTAATATCACTGAGAACACCTTCTATATAGATATGTACCATGACTTATCCTAGGCTACTGCTAATTTCTTTCTGTGATTAAAAAAACAAAAAAAAACAAAAACAAAAAAAGAACAGCACATGGCAGGCTTGTCCAAAGATTCACTCGCCCTGGGCTTTTGCATGTGCATGTAGGCCCACAGTTGTATTTCTGATAACACTTTAAATAGCAGGAGTTACTGATAACAGCTCCTTACACTGGCTTTTTGAATCAAAGGGAAGGTTCTCATATAAAGCATAAAAATATCAGTCACCGTTCGCGACCTCGACGTCTCCATCTACCTGTGTAGGTGGGGCACCTGAATAGAGATGCCCGCCACTTAACACGTACGCCGTAACGCTTGAAATATGAGAGGATATTTCCCACATTCTGAGGTCAAACGTCATTTTCTCCCATCAGAGAAAACGAGCAGAAATAAGAGATAAGGTGGCTGGTCTGATATGTCCGCCTAAATGCGGGTTTCACATCAGTTGGGTAACAGACACAATAGACTTCCTCATCAGTCACAGTGAATTTGGCAGCATGCTGGATTATTTTAAAAATAAAAATAAAAAGGAAAAGAAAGAAAGAAAGGGATACAGAAGCAGTCCCTGAAACAGGGAAACTATCACATCGCAACATTAATGACAAACACAAACTATTTGTTTTTTACGATCAGCATGTCTGTGTGAAATTCCTCTGGATGGTTAAAAAAAAAATAGGATCGCGTTTATATTTATTCTCTTTAGAAATACACAGTAAGTGCTGTTCAACAAGAGGCTCCGGCGATTAAAATGAGACGCGTAGAGTGCCTACCTTCCCAGGATGGAGCGGCTGATCGTGCTCTTCCTTTGTTTAGCGGTAAATCCAGTAGGACTGTCGGCAGAGAGCAGCTGATGTGCTGGACGTGCGGCGTGAGAGAGAGGAGGCAGTACATCCAGTGATCGGCCCGTGTTGCTTCTCCCAAGGCAACGTGTCTGGGAGGGCGGGACTAGCGGGAGCCTGCGCTCCCATTTGCTCCTCAAGCGGCTCCGACTGACGAATCGGCTTCTCTGTTCAGTGCAGCTGCGGAGCAATAGGCGAGGCCGGTTTACATATGCAAATTACATGGAAATGACACAAACACGTGGACACGCGGATCGGTTTCGTTTCAGCAGCTGGGTGAAAAGTCAAGCCAGGGCTGGCTGTGGTCATTCTACAGGCATTCTTGGGCATTATATCATCTGGATGATGATGCTCGACTTGAGGCATGTCAGTAAGCTTGAGCGGATCCGGTCAAGTCAGCAGTCAGCAATTTCAAGAGCAAGTGTGGTAGTTAATGAGAGCGTTTGCTCAAGGACACTTAAGTAGAGTGTAGCAGGGACTCTGGTTGTGCAAACTATTATTTTTATACCCTTAAAAATATATTTGCTAATAATGGGGGAAAAGAAGACCATAAGCAATGCCGCACATAAAGATTCTGCAATTAAAAGGCAACTAGCAACATATATTTTCATATAAGCGTTACAAGGCAGTTTATGAACATGTAATAGATGTTATTAGGTGTTAATATTGGTGTTAATAAAGCAAAGTGAACAGTTACGTTACAGTTGCATAAACATTTTGACATTTTAATCTGTAATCTAGGCTACTATGTTATCATCTTATTGCTTAAAATGATTTCAAATTAGGATAACCTGTAAAGTAAAGTAACTTATGTAATGTCATAAGACATTACATAAGATGTCTCCAAGTTGTGAGTGACTAAGTGAGTGATACACGAAGATGAATTAAGTGAAATTAGTCACTAACCGTATCATTTTGCTTTTCTTGAAAAGCTAAATACACGAAACCTGAAACTCTTTTTTTTTTCAACCTTCAAACTTAATATGCATCTTTTTTATTTATTTATAATTTTTTCTGGGCACAGTGATGGCAAACTGATGACTCACAGGACCTCTGTTTGACTGCCTGAGAGAATGGGATTAAGAGCGCTCTGTCAGAGGCCAGACGAGAATCCTGAGCTTGGAGCCAGTGAGTCACGAACCCTTTCACGGCAAAAGGGGGGGGATCACGTGCGCTTGGGAGACACCCACTCAAAATGCACAACCAGCCTGGCCTCCTCATATCCCTCAGTTGACAATGCAGACAGACAGGATTTGAAGCAACGCGTTTTTCTCCCTTCTGTCTCCAGAGTAAACAGGTCATATGCGAAAAGGCTCTGCGAGATGTTTACAGAGCCAAAGACGCTGCCCAGACAGTTTTAACAACCGGGTGCAAATCTGTCTGAGATATAATGCAGAAGGACTTCTTGGACTGCCTTCTTTGCTTTCTATAATGAGCTTGTACCATGGTAATTAGATTCAAAGAGCAATTTGTGGTCAAGTGATCATAGAGGAGCATATGTGGCTACTTTTGCTTTATGTGCTGCTGTCAGAATGAAGAGCAGGCAGGAAGAGGGCACCGGCAGCTCTGGGTCCAAACACTGGCTTTGCTTTCTACGGATGAGCCTGTAATCACGTCCTGCTGTGAAAAATGCATTCCAAAGCCAGTCAAGGTGACACACCTACTGGCACAGTAAGACGCTCATTTTGAATTTTAATTGCCCTGTAAATCGCAGCAGTCTTTCAAACAGCCTCCTGCCATTCTGCTGCCAAGGCTCAGATCCTCCGGTGACCCCAGACTTTGTGACGACAGAGAGCTTCCTACAGCTTTCCACCAAACTCTCATTTCCCTTATTTGTATTAGAGGCTTCCACGCCACTGTGGAATATATCACATCCACCTCAAAGCACAGGAAACAGACATCTACATATCTTTGACGTTCAAAGAGCTATTTTGGGGCCGTACATGCAACAAACTGAACTGCGCACGCACGGCATTAAGTATATAGAAATCCCAACCACAGCTTCAGCAAATCTTTTGTGTGATTGCCAGGAATGTCTGTGTGTTAACAATAATCCAATTCTCTCGAGCTGTTCTCCAATTTTCACAATTTGTCATTGGCATAAAGAACAACAGCAGCAATTTGCGGTCTCCTCACAAAAGGGAACTCTTTTATCTGTGCATTTTCCTGTCAGGATCCAAGATGAGTCACACGACACAAACTGGCACTGCGATTTTCAATTTGTCAGAGAGGCAGGCTGAAAACATATCCCACAGAGACTGGATGCCTCCCGCTCTCATTCATAAAAAATAAAAGACCAATCGGAGACTCACACCCACTTTATTATAGGGCATACAGTGAACATCTGTCCTCGTCTAACCCTGTTCTTTAAAAAAAACAAAAAAAAATCTAGCACGTGTGCGTGGGGGAACATCAGCCACACCTCACCCTGTGGACTGAAATCAGCTTTGAACTCAAGTACATGTGTGTACGATTTACAGTATTACAAAATCTGCTTCTCATTTTCAGACAGCGTCACATGTCTGATGCAACCACTTGCCATTAAAAGCACACACTTGCGTGAGTGGAGTGCTAGCCAGTAACCTACACTGACCCTTGTTACACTTGCATAAAGTGAAGGAATAAGAGAGACTGTGCCTGTACCTGTAAATATGCAGCAAGGCATACATGTGAGAGTGTTTGAGTACTATTTGCAGGGGAGCATATTTATGTGTGTGTGTGTGTGTGTGTGTGTGTGTGTGTGTGTCTGTTATCCCAACATCTGTCCCGTGAACTGTTCATATGACTCAGCTGGGTGTACCCTGGCTTTGGTCCATACGCTTTCCCGCACTCAAAACTTGACCTATGTGACACACGTGTGTGTCTGTGTGTGCGTGTGTCCAGGCTGTACATCATGCACTGCGTCTTTAAATTGGGACACGGCGCACTTAAATAGCAAAACAGCAGACGTTCCACAGCATTGTTCACATTATGCCTGCTCACCACTAACAGCAGGAGTATTACCCAGTCACAGGTTTTGGTTTGAGCTCAGAGGGAGGAGAAGACCGACAGGAATGTTCATAACTGTGTTAACGACAATTAAAGCTGCTGCAGGGAACGCAAACGTAAACACAAAGGTGGACCAGACCTTAAAGACGTCCGCTGGATGGACATAATTGACGTTGGTGCAAAATATTCAGTTCTTGCAGTGATTCATAGACTTGTAATAACAGGATTACATAACTTCTTTTTTTCCTGTAATGTTTGCAAAGCCTTGGACTGGCTCCATCAAGTCACCACCACCAATTGAGCATGTCGGCTTTGAGGAATAAAGACTAATTTTCCCATCAATCTGGTTGAATCTGAACTTTGTGACTTGGATCTTACGCGCAGAACGCTTATGTGTTTTATAACGATGTTCACAGATGTTCCACTAAAAGAAAAATGACTGAAATGACTTTAGACTTAATCTGAATCTGGGCATTGCTTCACCATGTCTGGACCCTGTTTTGCTTTTTAATCTTGGTTAGAAAACGTGTCTTCCACTTCTCCCTTGTGTAGCATATTACTCCTCCAGATATGTCATCCTGTTACAGTAAATGCTACTTCTACAAATAAACCCCACCCACACACTAGAAATGTAACTGCATGTAGTGTGGGCACGCTGCAGCAGTGTGGGGGAAAAGGTGTCAGTTGTATGCGCAGCCAATCACATTTAGAGTTGATATTAGAAGTTATGTAGTCAGAGAAGAAATGATGCTCATTGCATTTTTGTTACTTTAAAGGGTTGGACTTCCGGCACCCCGTCATACACCCTCCCTCTTCCATTGCACCTTCTCCCTCTTCCAACTTCAGTCACATGTGCTTCATCCAGAGAAAAGCGCCCTGACCATTTTCCACACAGACAGTTCACATGCAGGCAGTTGCGAATGTCTGGCAGCCAACCACTGACAAATATTTTATGGCTCTTTGTATGTGTGTGTGTGTGTGTGTGTGTGTGTGTATGTTTATACTCTCTCTAGTGTCTGAACGGCTGCCAGAGCAGCTCAAGCGACAGTGGGATATCTATCTGCAGGGCTGAATGTTACATGTGACTGGGGTATATTTTAACTAGGTTATGTAAGTGCTCCAGCCTGCGTTCTCCACGCACAGATGAGGAGGGCTACACATGATGCAGAGGACTGTGAGCTCACCACAAGCATTGCCTTTGCGGCGCATTGAATAATTCCTGCACTAGGCTGGATCTTTTGCCACTACACACCTCACAGGAACAGTCTTTAAAGTATTGGTTTCCACTTCAAAAAAAGACCTTAAAATATTAGCCTCCTGTGATTCATTGTTACTACAGATTTTCTTTGCCATGCAGCCATATTGATTTCAGATGATGTAACACTGTGAGTTAGTAGCAGCAGCAGCAAAATAGAGTATAATCTCAATGTGAAGGTTAGGGTTATATAAGGGGATTTATGAGAGATTTTTTTAAAAAAAAGCATGAGTCAAAAAAGTGAACGTGACAAAATTATTGACAGCTCTACTGACACTCCTCTACTGTTGTTAAAGAGATCTATCTGTGGGTTGTGATGCCTTGGTATGAAGCGGATAATTGGACATGCATTACATAGGTTGACCAAGTCTGCAATTGAGGCTCCCTGTGGAGAGCTGATGAGATGGCTGACAACAGGCTATCCGCCAAATTTATGTCCAACGTAGAGCTGCCCACGCTCCCGCTGCTACCACTTTTATGGAATCATCATGTGGGAGTTTTAGTGAGAGATCCTATCTAGAAGTGATGCTATATGGGCTGATAATTTCTTTGAAGCCAACTTATCCAATCTCACTTGGAGAGGAGCTGACGATCATAGCTGTTTCATAGCATTGAGTTTTGGCCCCAAGCCTCATCGCAGGCCTCTGTGACAGCCGCGTGTGTCGTTTCAGAAATGTGGAATATATTTCACATGATAAAAACAATCACTTTTGGGCTTATGCCAATCTGAAATATCTTTAGTTTCCAACAAAAATAAATGACTCAGTTCGAGTTTCTGACGGTTTGCTGTCGTGGTGTGTTTATTAAAGCCTTGATTATACTTTGCGCATCCGCAGGTCAGCGAGAGTCCGCTTAGGTCTGAGTGACGTAAATTTCATCATCAGACGGTGAATGCGTGGGCTTGTGCCCAGTGACTACTCAGCCACTGGGTCTCTAGCTATCCATGTCAAAGTCTGCAACACGGACACGGATGCACGCGTAGTCGTTGCATTGCATTGTAATGTAAATTCTCTGTGTCGCCACAAAAAGCAGGCAGGCACACAGACGTGACGGAGGGTGCAGCGTGAGTACTTGCTGCAGATAGGTGTCGCCACTCAGACAAAACATCCATCAGCGCTGGGTTTTTTTTTTCTTTTCACAAAATCTCATCTTTTTCAAGCTGTTGCACGATCTTCCTTTGTATAATCTGTGAATCTCTGAGCTTCTGTACTGATATATCATTAAAATAGTGGTAAAAATGGACATGATCGGACACTTGCCTTCAACCGGGTGGCCGGCCAAGGCACCGATGCAAGATTAGAAAAATTTAGAGGCGCGTGAATGGCGTAAACAACGCCAAAGTGCGGTTTGCGCTAGAGGATGTGAGCCACTTTTGGCATGCAGCGCCCTTTGTGAATGCGAGAATGGCGAGTATAATGGGCCCCTTAAGCCTTGATTATACTTTCTGCATCTGTAAGTCAGCTGGAGTCCGCTTGGGTCTGAGTGACAAAATTTCATCATCAGATAAAGAGCGCGAGGGTCTGTGTGGATGTTTGTGCCTCCCTGTTTTTTTGTGAAGATGCAATCTGCCGATAATTTTATTTTTTTAATCAATTAAAGACACAGTCTATTAAACAGAAGACACAGAACAGCCATCAAAGTCATCAAATGTCAATTATGGGAAAAGCAGGTAATTAAAGAATTAATTACAGCTCGCTCCATTATATTACAGCTGGAAGACATTAGCCATTAAGAATGTATTAAATTCCATGTGCTGACTGTTAAACAGCAGAAATAAAGATTTCTCATTAGGCAAATCGTTATCTTACTAAATAAGTCTTAAAATATGGAGCTGTGGAAGCATACTTTAGGGATTACTTTGGACAAAGCCATGGGGGACTTGAGCATTTAATTCCTCGTGTTATTATACTCTTTTTCACCTGTGTAACTAACATTGTCATGCTTAATGTCATTAATATATTGGTTGTATGAGCTAAAGTGGAGTCACAGGAGGCAGAGTGAATTTCACCTTGCTGTAGCAGAGTAGCAGACATGCATTAGTCACCCATTCAGAGTGCTTTACAGTGTGGTTGAAGAGACGGGCTGAAATTTCCACACAGAATAAACCTTTAATAGCAGGGGTTGTTTGTGGCTAACACGTGTCCTTGGCCCTGCCCCAGGAGTGAGGTTTGTGTTTTCCTCACCAATAGGAACAGAAAAGCTTCAGCGTGGGCTTTATGTATAATTTTTTTTTTTTTTATTATGCTGCTGCAGTCATACACTTGCATAACATTGTGAGGTCCACATTAGGACTTGTGCTCTTTTGTTTGGATGTCATCCCAACCCTTTAAAGTGGAAAAAAGTACCTGGCATCTCTCCAGCTTTCTTCTTCTTAGGAGGAGCAGTGCTGATATTCAGAGGGCTTCAGAGGGGTGCTACACTCTCCTCCATCAACTCCTTTGAAAGAGAAAGAAGATGGCACATTTAAGCGATGACTGTACCCCGTGTTTGGCCAAGTTACACCTACTGGCCCTTCTCTAAGGAGTCAGGCTTTATTGTAATGTTTTAAAGTGGTCTTGAGCAATAGTTCTCCAGCTTTCTGAAGGTTTTTCAAAGTTTTTCTTTGGACATTGGCTGCTTTTTTTTCACTAATTTTCAGTCCAGTCCCTGTACCTGACCATTTTCAGAAGAATGTTTTTTTTGTTTGTTGAACCACTGATTAGATAGACCACTGATTCATAGATCAATTGATCATTGATCTATGAATCATTTAAGTATAAAAAAGGTACCTAACTCACGGGATGAACCACTGTTGTGTCTATACACAACAGACAACTTAGCAAAGAACCAATTTTAAATTGTATATTTAGGCATTTTGTTACTAGCAGCCTGTCGCATAACATAATACAATTTGACAGGTATAAAATAGTATACTTTAAAGAAATTAAGTAGTCTTCAGCCTGAACTTTCTTGGGCAAGAAAGCTTGCCTAAGAAAGTTCAGGCTGAGCTGAAGAATAAAGATGTTCATACCAAATATTGACTTTCAAGCTCATTACAACTGTTTTTGCCTCATATATACTGTATTTCCTTGCATATTTTATTGTTTCAATAAAATCACTGCGCCTATTTCCAATTTTCCTAACAAAATATGAAGGGATTAGCGGTGACTCACGACATTTGCACGTAACTGTAGAATTTGTAGATATGCAGAGATGAAGTCAAAATCCTGTAGCTTGATGGAAAAAATATTTATCAGTGGAGTGGAAATAAGCTTGAGTCACTGCAACAAAAGGGTTGTGATTTGTGTTAGCAGTTTACACGAGGCGGGTGATTCTCAAGAGAGAGCTAGAGAGCAAGAGTTAAGAAACTACATGTGGAAGGAGCATGAGGAACCTGAGGGACTGAGGGACTGACTCGCTGCTGCTGTGTCCAGAGATTGCAGCGCTGCAGCTCTACGCTCATTCTGGCATACACGTGACACTCTTGCACTCTCCCATCCTCAGCTTTCTCTCTCACTCACACATACCACCTATCACTCTATATACAGTTCACGAATCTTGTTCCCACCCCCCGCCACTGCTCTTTCTGACATTTTCACACCCCCTTTTGTAATTCCTTCAGTGATCTTTCAGCCAGACGTCATGTCAGAGCCCATTTCTTCATCCTGTTTACCCCACAATAACACATGTGCAGTAGCATCCTTGTTCCATGTGATCTTTAACGTGATAATGCCACAGAATGAGACCTTTGCTCTTTTTTCCATAGTACTAAACAGTGATATGGATCCCAATGCTTCATTTTGTTGAGCATTTTGAGAAGTTTGTGAATCTTCTCAAAAACAACAAGCATAAGGCTGATTACCAGAAGTGATACGATGTAAGCTGCACTGTGCCCCTGTTTTTTTTTTTTATGCTAATACACCATGTGCTTCAGAAAGCAGCAATAGTCAAGAAAAACAGTGTGCTGCATGAGCCAGATGGCAATTTTTAGCTGCCAGTTGCAGTGGGTAGCTAACAGGGTGACATTTGTAACCCAGTGTTTACTTTAAAAGAGTTCTCATGACCCCAGAAAGTTGGTGTTTTATCTTAATTGGGCCATATGTGAGTTTGCCCTGTGTCCATTTGTTTGTTTTTTTGTTTTGTTTTGTTTTGTTTATTTGTCTTTCAGCATGCAGAACACGAGGACTGTATCTACGTTTTACAGGTTAGTATATTAATTGTTCATTATGTTATTTGATGCAGTGAAGCCCAGTTCATAGAGGCAAAAGTCACCTTTCAGAGATGAAGCAAAAATGATGATCATTGATAAAAAGGGCAATCATATACACAAAATCTCAGCTTAGCGCTAGTGAATATCAGTGGGTCTCTTGTACGTATATATGTTAAATCATTTAACAATTCGCTTCAAGAAAATAATTTAAAATCATAAAAATAGTGATTGCTGAATCCCATTTAGCTGCTTCAGTTTTAGGGTCCCAGTATTGTTCATGCTGGCACGCTGTCACACTGTTATGACTTACTGGGCTATTTGTGTTTTTCCTGCTATTGTATTTCACAGTATTAACAATTGTTTAGGACTAATATAAAAGTAAGGCAAGGCGATGTAGCATTCTCTTACTAATGACATGCTTTTTCTGTTATAGTGTGTTTTGTCTATAGCTTTACTAACATTTTTTTAACTATTGAGATGAGGACTGCTTTATTTTACCCCAGCACTCACTAAACACCAATTTTCTGACACTGGGAGGCATATCAAAGAATACTGGGCAGATGTTAGATATATTCATTTTCAGCCACACCTGTCATGTGCAGAATGCTTCTCTATAAAGAATAGAAAGGATGGCAGTATACAAAAGAGAGCAACTGAAGAAAATCTGAGATGGGTTGGAACCTTAAACACATAATATTTTGAATATGAGGAGGTATTTCAGACGGTAACTTGAGGTGACCTCACTACTAGGCTCGGTGTTGTCAATATGTTATCAGGCTGTCAGTGATCAGTGGGTCACATGTGGCCTGCCTTGTGGACTGGGTGTGGAAGTATGGAAAATTCCAGGTTTTCAGGAGAGGAGCTGTTGCGTGTGTGTGTTTACTCCTCTATCTCTCCGGAGACATTAACTAGGTCAAGCGCAAATGAATCTGCCAACAGCCTAAAGAGTAGTGGTGACAGGGTAGAGGGAGGCAGTGGTGGGTGTTGTGTGGACTTTGGGCAGAAATCTCATTGTCAGGCTAAAATGTTGTTACAGTAACTAATTTTAGCCTCAGCCTTCCCCTGGCCCATTACCTTTCAAAGGGCAAAATCCACTCAGTATTGTTTGGAGCTCAGCTCAGCATATCCCAGTTTAACAGTCTGAAGGCCACACAGCTAATTATGCATAGCCACAAACTAAGCCAGTCTAGGATATTCAGCATTACAGCAATTTATCCTGCAATTAATCTTCTTTCCTTCTAGTTCTCCGGAATTTTGAATTATGTATTTTCTTTTCCCAAAAAGTACTAAATTTCCCCTGTTAGATTTGTTAAATGTGCTTCTGGTTATGATTTCAAACTGTGTTGGCCGGCCAGAGTTAAGCCCATCCTCTCTGTGGTATTTTCATATAGTCAGTGAAACGTGATCATGCAGTTAGACTGTATGTTATTTTTCCAGATACACCTTCTCAGCTTCCTCTGTGATAAATATCCTCATCTGCACTCCTCTCATTAAGCTTTCCTTTTGAAAATATTGAGACCGTGAAACAGCGAAACACATTTGAATACTATTTTAGCGGTGTGCAATGAACATAGTATATGGACCCGGAAGAGAAACTCACATATTTATCTAAGGAGGATACATGGCAACTAACATATTTTGAGTTTTACTCAGTGGAACGTTCCTCTCAGACGCACGTGTATCGTGGTAAAGGGATTTGAATGGAGGGGAAGTGGCGCCAAAACACAGCAAAGCCCAGCGAATCTGATAACTGATCCTCAGGAGGAAGAGGTTCAGCCAAATGCATTAGTATAATTTACAGGTCGGCTTTTCTACAAGGTCAGTAGGTTCAGAGAGTCACAGATGGCTGAGTAAGGGTGCTGGTATTTCTAAGCAAAGAGACACAGCAAGAGGGGGCTGGGCTCTCAGCAGGTCACTGAGTTTGTGTACATTTCTGTGTGGCGGTGAATGTATGTAAAGCCATCTCACAATTTTTTTTTTAAAGCAACCAATTAGTGGAGTGGTGTGTATTTATGAATGGAAATTTGGATTAAAAATCTTCTGATTTCCACTGATGTAATCTCAAAACAGATCTGTGTCAGCATGGAGGTTTATAGCAAGGATACGAGCAATGAGCTTCAGCACCTCAGAGGGAAACTTATTAAAAACCACCAGCTGTACCTGCAATGACTGCTGTGTGCCTTAACGACGTCTCTCTTGCAGCTGATCCGGAAACACTTGAGAAATAACGCAGCTGTGCAGTGGCTGGTGCTTAACACACAGTGACCTTTCATTGTTCCTGCTCTCAGTGGAGCTTTTCTGCTCATCTCTTAAGAAAACATGAATTCTGGTCTAAGCTGCAGGTGGAGTGACTGATCTATATAAGCTCTCAGTCTGCACGGCCCACCTATAAAGGTTTGGATCATTTTTAATCACAGAGTCAATGTGACATATTGTATAATCTTTGAAAAAAAGGCACTCAAAAATATTAACATCATAAATAGACACGGGTAATGAGACGGCCCTGTGACCTCTTTTCTGTCACATTATGGTGAAAAGTTATTGAGAATCTTGAGAGAAATGACCCTATTCATTCTCCTCTGCTTCTCCAGGAAGGTATTGACAAGAAAAAACCTTTGAGCTATTCTTATACACCTGACACAACAGGTGGCATTGGCTTTTGAGTAGAAAACGTGCAACAGGAAGCGCATGTGAAATATGAGATCTTGTCTCACCTGTCAGAGTTCATTTTCTTAAACCTTCACAGTTAAAATGTCACGGCTCATTCAGGAAGTCACTGAAATGGGGTCAGAGGTCCCAGGATTCACTATGAAATACATCAAAGTGCAGCATGCAGACATCACAAACAAGTACTGTAGTAGTATGAGTGGCATCTGTTGTTATGCACGTCGCATCAGCTTTTGATAGATGAGTAAAAGAAGTTCATCCTGCACAGAGATCATAGACAGCACAACAAATAAAGAAGCTATGTGAAATATTCTTAACGCTCTGGGGGTTTTTTTTGTCTCAACTTTCAGCTTATTCACACTTACTGAATGTCAGTCAGATCATTCATGTTTGAAATTCTATAGTTTGGCAATATAGACTCTGAGCTCGTCACATTACTTATAGAAGGTGAGGAGTGATGAGCAAACATCACCCCAGAGCTTACATGCTGCTGATTGAGTGGTGGAGGGGACTAAAGATCAGGCAGGAATGCTGAGCAGCAGCAGCAGCACTGAGATGTCAAAAGGGAGAAACGGGGAATAATGCGAACCACTGAAATGGGGTGGGGGGTGTTTTGGCACACAATGTGAGAAGAGTGAGCATGAAAGTGCAGCTTCCTGAACAAGCTTGCAGGCTGTGCTCCATTAGTTTAAATGAACTCTACCTTGACCGGCTCCAGAAATAGCACTCCAATTTCAATGCATTAGTGATAATAACATTTAAATCCACAAAAACGGGCATTTGACATATTTTAAACTGTTTGTACAGTTTGTGCTAGCTCTGTCTGCAGTGGAATATTCTGAGAGCGAATATTGGCCTTTGCAGCAGTCGAAAGCAAAGCTTGTTCACCCAATAAAGATTTCTCATGAAAGTGGTTTGGATGTTAATGATCAGAAGACAGGTTTATGGCGCGCTGATGTTCCATTCACATAGTTTTGGTTGGATCACCCAGAAGAACAGAAACGTTTGGGGACAAGCTCACAGATTAGTTTATGCCATAGGCTACTTCTAATGTGTGTGCATCAGAATTTATTATTTTTTTTTCAAGCAGGTGGAGGTAATTGACCTTGGCTACTAAACACAGTAGAAGGCGCAAGGAACTGTGAGCTTAAGAGGCTGTTGCTGCTTTCCTTTTGTTCTCCAAGGTTAGGAAGCCATTATGGCTCTCTGTGTTTTTAATCCTTTCCATCTATGTTTCCCCTGCAATTTTACAGCTGACATCAAAAGAGTGAACACATTATGAACTCAAGTTGAAAGCCTGTCATTATAAGTAGCTCGCTCATGTGTGCACGCTGTGACTCACAAGCACGCTTCATTCAGCCTCCCACTCCTATTTGCACATGTCATCTGCTGCTCTGTCCTCTATCCACGCTAACGTCAGAGGAGGCTGGATGTCCTCCTACATTCCCTGTAGAGTGTGACCAGTTGGAGAGGCAGCCTGGGCTGAGTACGAAACCTCTTTATAGAGGCTGAGATCGACAGTAGACACAGAGGGCCCTCACACTGCCTGTATAATTATCAGGCCACATGGGGCACAAGGAAACAGCATGCGGTGTGCGATATCGGCTCAGTGTGCTTCTTCACATCCTGCGCTGCTTTTAATTCTGACCCTGCCTAACGCTCGGCAAAGAACCATCATCACCGTCACTGTCTTCCCCTTTAGTGCTCCAGTTCCTCCCTCACATGTGCTCTGGCCAGAGCTTGTCAGCCTTTGTAGATGCTCTGACAGACAGAAACAGAAATAGCTCCACAAATAGACCCATCCTTTGGCTCACAGGGGAGCACTAGCCCCACTTCTGTATGCTCTTGCCTCCTATTTCTTTTGTGCCTCAGGCCAAAACAAGTTAGAAAGGAACCACAGGGAAATCAAATTTGGAATTATTAGATCATACCGAAAGTATCAAGGGAGGAAGAAAAATGTGTGCATAAATACATATTGTTATGAAAATGGGTTGATTTCTGGAGCTTTATTCTCACTGTCAATAACAGGGTGCAATCTGGAGCAGCTTAGTGTGAAATAGCACGCTTGCTGAATTTACCTCACATCACCTTTTGTGACAGATCTGCAGTAACCTGTAAGTCTGTTTAAATCTGCATAGTTACGAAACAAGAGTCAAAGTATCATTTATTACTGAAAATGAGAAAATGAGCAGTAATTCATCTCCCGGATGCTGTTAATGTGGTGACTGGATTAAATGGGACCTCCCTTTTTACTCAGACGTGTCACAAAATGCCTTACATGTAATAATAAGAACAAAGCAGAACTCACTAAAAGAACATGTGGAAACTGAGTGTGTAAAACGCCAGGATAGTGTAGAAACAGCATTCAATTTAGAGTCATCATCCTTCATTCACCAGTCAAAGTTTGAAATTTAATATCAGAACTGTGCATTCAGTAAAAACGCGCTCTGAGGAAAGAATATTGAGTTCTCTCGCCAAAGTCTGCATATAAAACCGGGATAAAATCTTGATGAGGTTTCACAGTGTGTGAAAGTGGGAGGTGAGAGACTGCCAATGACTGAGTCAAACCTCCATCTGTGTTGCGGCGCTCGTTTCTTTTCCTTTCTTTTTTTTTTTTTTTTTTCTTGCTGTCATGTTGTGACAGACGCGAAACCTGTCTCTTCCCTGGACTTCACGTGTCCTTGAGCTGGCGTTCACCTTCCTTTTCCAAAGCTGCTCCTCTGCATATCCCCCCACCCTTTTTCCCCCCTTTCTGCTATCTCATTTACACAACACCTTACAACGTCAGTGCAGGAGTGGAGTGAAGACGATATCTTTCAGGTAAGAATTTAATGTGAAACTGAAAGCAGAGAAAGGTACCCCACGGTGGATAGCAATACCTAGAAATATACACACATAGCTAGAGTACCACAGTTATCTAAATAATTTAGAGCTGTGGCCTGTGCTACTGGGTAGACATGAGAGAGCTACCTAAGGCCTCAGGCGTGAAGTCTGTGAGTTCCTGGAGGAAATGTGGAGAATAAAGTATCCCAGGACAAGAGAGGGGCTTCAAAGTGTTGCTACATTATTAATTTGCTCTTTCCATCTGCTGAGTGGGGCCTGAGGACAGACTCACACCTACTGCCAGATGCAACATACAAGTACTGAAATACACAGATGCAACTTGCACAAAAACGTAATTCAAAATTTGATTTATGAGGCAGGAATTTGAATTAAACTCTTAACGGGGAATTCAAATATCTCATTCTCACAGATGTGCCTCTAACCCTGCTACTGCTCTTAATTTCTTGTTCACATGGGAACATCCAAACATCTTCCTACCACATCTACCCTCGAGTTGAAATGAAAAAGGGAAAAAAAAGAAAAAAAAGTGGCTGCCAACAGAAATGGAAGCGTGAACAAAGTATGTAGTTAATGAGGTGAGACCTTCAGTGTTGTGGAGAAGTTGGCCACTTTTGTTGGATCGCTTGTGAGTGTTGCTGGCCAGGTGATGGTAGTAACTGTGGTGTTGAGCCACGCTTGTTGTAATCGTTGTGTGGACATAATTCTCTATTTGTGGTTGGTCAATAGTACACTTGCTTTTGTAGATTAAAGTAACCTGCTGTGGTATAGGACCATTTGTTATGTGGGGGCAACAGATTACTTGGTGGGATTACTGGTTGCTACTTTTGGCATTGTCTTTGATATTGTGTTTGTAATGTGGTTTGTGCTCCTCTTTGTCTTGGTCACATGTTTCTTTAGTGAGTTCAGTGCAGCAACTTGTGATCCTCATGTAGGAGGATCACTCTTAGCTTATTTGCTAAGTTTCCTTTGACTTTAACTGGTGACTATTTGACTGGTTCTATTGTAGTAACTTCATTCTCAGCTGATGCACACTGTCCTTCTCCTCCTGTTTTTACCACTCTGTTTTCTCAGTGCTGGTCACATATCAAGGACTAGAACACTCCAGAGGGGCTTGTTCATTTATTTAGGGCTCCCTGAGGAACCCTTTTGAGGGGGGAGGTGTTACGCCCCTCTGCAACTCCTACTCTCTTTGCAGCGGCAGTGAAAATGTTTTCAGGTGCTGCCGCCTTGGTTAATTGCTGGTTGACTACACCTGACGAAGTGTGGATGAGGGCATGCCTGAGGTTGGCTTTGGAGACTCACCGCTTCTTGCTTTTATGTGCTCTGGGTTGCAACTGTTTTAGTGACACTTATCAAGTCATTTAAAATAAAACCCGTGTTTCTTAAAACTGGTTTCTATGCTTTTTTGTAAAGAAAACCCTTGGTACACTTACAGACACTTGGCTGAATGTATCTGATCAGCTCAAGACACATGGTTTCTCATCGGGAAAATTAATCCTTGCTCTGTATAGAGCACAGTATTGAGAGGAGGTTTAGGTCATAGCCTATACCACTGACTCTTATGACACTGAGCTTTGGGCTGTTTAAATGTGGACACATATTGATTAATGTTGCATCTAATATCACACCATGGTCCAGCACCAATCCTTAAAATAACATACTGGATTTATTTGACTGTACTGAAACAGCTAAAGATCACCAGCCCCCCTCCTTAAGTTAACTCAAGAAAAGCACTCAGTCGCCGACTCACAGACTTCCTTTTCTATCCTCCCTTCTGCTGAAGTTTCTGCACCACCCCCTCCCAATCTATCAATAGCTGAGTAATCTTGGTGGGTACTGGAAATGCCTCCCATGGCTGACCTTATATGGCTATCAGGAAACTGCTGATTTTGGGTTTCGGGGCTGCCTTTCACCTCAATTGGTCCAGCCCTCCCCCCACAGCTATTACTGCCAGCATCCTGTCTTTATGAGCTCATATTTCACACAGGGGAAAGGCCCACTCTACTGGCTCCACAAAGGCCTTCTCGTAGCACGAATCCTTAAGATAACATCATGGATATTTTTTTTCTCTTTTTTTTTCCTTTTGGGTGTGTGTGTGTGTGTGCCAGCTGTCATCCTGAATGCTGGGGAGTCTGCACTGCTTAATGGCAGGATGCACACTGAGATGCTGAGATGTGTTGCACTCTTCCCCGTAAATGAAGTTTTGTATACAGTCTTCATATGTTAAATCATGAAGACCACCTTAAATTATTGATATCGTGCACCACACAAATGCAGATTTTCAATTATCTATCATTTTGGGGTTTTCATTATTTTAAAAAAAACAGCAACACATAAATGTGTATTTTGAGCCGGCATTAAACCACATTCTTTACCTCTGTCACTTCTGACTACAGTTAGCCCAGAAGGAGGCACAGCCAAGGAGACTAAATAAAGGTAACCCCTCACTGCAGCGTTCCAGGGTTCTCAGTCAGAGCCAGCCCTAGCTTGTCATGTTGTTTAAAAAAAAAAAACTATGATGGCAACAGCCAAAAATGCTCAGCTCAAGGATGAACCATTGAGTCACATCACTATGGCTACGTCCATCTTTTATATAATGTGCAATCTATGTCTAAAGCAGAAAGATGCAAACTGCTCAGAAAGGAAAATTGTATCAAAAAGTATTCCTTCACTGGGAGCTTTTTTTATATCTCCTTTGTTGCAGTAAGGACTTACGGTTTTTGAATGAAAACTCCCAATATGCATCTATTTCTTTATTTGAATGTTCCCAGTTTTTAAATCTTATTCCACATTTAAGAGGATTATATGGCATGTTTTTACCTGACAGCTTTACTGAATTTGTGCAGGGTATGAACAACTTATGAGATACTGTGTAATACTTTATTCTAGATTTAAGTCTGTAGAGATGAAACACTTGTTAATTAGTACGTTTTTATTTTGTGTTTTCAAGAGTTTCAAACCAGAGGGCTGCTCGAACCCTTTGCATTTTCACATTTTAGAGGTTTGTGAAACTTATTTAGGCTTCCCATCAGCAGCAAAACAATTTGGAAAAAAAAAAATTAAACTAGAAACTTTGCCAAGTCACAGCTGGTCCATTTAACACCAGTGCAAACTTTTGCCAAGACAGTCAACAGTTGTTATTACAAAGAAGCAACCAATCACAGAGAAAGAAAAGCAAGTCATCTCCATTGCTAGCCTGCCAAGTGAGTGGAATCCTAAATCACCAAATAAGGTCTACGTTGAAAAAAGTACATTTCTTCAGCTTAAAAGAACACAATCTCTGTACAGGGTCTTTTCCACCAGTTTAACTTTACATTTTCAACAATTTTAGAGGTCATTAAATAAAAGCTGGGGCACTAAAATAAACAGTATAATTTGATGGCAAAGGAGCACAGAGAGCAAACTTCCCAAAGCCTTTCACAAAAACATGGGCGCAACCTTTGTGGAAGTGCACACCTCGGTGTTATTCACATGTTGATTTTCAACTGCTGTTTTGAATATGCTATTATTACCTCACATGTCAGGGAGCTGCAGCATAATGCTGTATATTTTAAACGTAAATTATAATAACAAATTAATTATTTGGAATTTAAAATTACCTTTTTGTCTTTTGAAGGACTTTATAATGTGCGAGACTGCCGAACTGAACGCGAGGAAATGCTGCATCATTTACATCGTGCTCTTTCATCTCTCCACGTGATGCCACAAGAGCGGCTAATTAAAATGATTAGCTGGGTCCCTCAGCTGAGAATTTTTAATGAAATTTGTTATTCTAATGGTGCGACATTAACAAATTTAATCAATCCCTTGCAATTTGCTTTTTTTAAAATATGATTTTCTCACAGGACCACAATATTGAAATCTTACTGTGCTTTTAGTTCGGCGATGGCTCGGAGCAGATCACTGCGCAGGTTTTGTCAGGTAAGTAGACAAGCCTGCAGAATATGAAGCTGAGCCCTAGTGTATTTATTAGCTTTCTCTTATATTGTGGCACGGGAAAATAAAATAGAAAATAAACTACATTTATTCAAGTAGTCCATTAATGTACTCTATTTGAGGTTCTTGAGGTTCTACTTCATTCGATTTCACTGATAAATATTTCACTTTATGCACAGCTGTGGTTTCAGGAGCTACAATTACTTTGCTTTGTTGTCAGATACAACTCATGCTGCTTTACATTAATGCGTCGGTTGCAATAATAACCCAGTAATATAATCACGCACGAGGTCATTCTGTCGCATAATGAGTATGTTTTGTTAATGCTTTCACATTTTCTCTTGAGTGACAATCACACCACTTTTTTTTCCTAACCTTTGCTGAGATCCTTTTGCAGATAGGTAACCTGTTGGGTGGAAAATGTGACTGAAGGCCATTCAAGTCACTTTCCACTTAATAGCACACTTTCTGAAGCAGAGTGTAACAAGAGAAAATGTGATTGAAGCTTCAGTCTTAAAACTGTACAATATTCGGCTTAAGACACTGGAAGATGAAACTTCTATAAGATTCTTCTCATAAAATGGGGATACAGTTGTAAAGTGTGGTCTTTTTGAAGAGGTACTTATCCACAACCCCCAAAGTCACTCTGTTCCGTCCCAGGACTGCTTAAACAAGTGGAGGCAGATGTTTGTGGGGGCTCACATTTGATCCTGGGGGATTCGTCTTTCACCGGCTCTCTCGAGAACAGTCCTTTGAGAAGAGAGAAGACTACGACTCCACTGGATATACTGGTTTACACATGAAAAGACAGAAAGTGGTTGTTCAGCTCAGACCGTAACTTCCTCTCACAGTTTAACAAAACAGACTGATATTTAAAATAGAAAGCACAAACTGCCTTTCTTGTTCATGACTTTTTCCTGGATTCCACAAGCGTGAAGCCTGGGCCTGAATAACTTATTCACAATTCAGATAGACTGAAGGAGCTGCACACAGTCATGTGAAAAGAAAGTGTTTCACAGGACTCTATGCAGTCCTTAAAAAAAAAAAAAAAAGCTAAGTAAGCCCCATGATTCAGTAGCTTGTAGAACCACCTTCAGCAGCAGTAACTTGAAGCAGTCATTTTCTGTATGATTTTATCAGTCTCTCTCATCACTGGGGAAGAATTTTGGCCCACTCTTCGTTACAATGTTGCATTGTTCATTGAGGTTTGTGGTTTAATTTATGCACAGCTCTCTTAAGGTCCCACCATAGCAGTTCAGTTAGGCTGAGGTCTGGATTTTGACTGGGTCCTTGCAGCACCTTGATTCTTTTCTTTTTCAGCCATCTTGTTGTAGATTTGCTTCTGTGTTTGGCATCATTGTCCTGTTGCATAACCCATGCTTTAGCTACTGGACAGATGGCCTCACATTTGACACTTTGGTATACAGAGGAGCTCATGGTGGACTCGATGGCTGCAAGGTTCCCAGGTCCTGCGCCTGCAAAAACAAGCCCAAACCATCACCCCTCCACCACTGTGCTTGACAGTTGGTATGAGGTATTTGTGCTGATGTGTGTTTGGTTTTCTCCAAACATGGTGCTGTGCATTATGGCCAAGCATCTCTACTTTGGTCTTATCTGTCTAAAGGAGATTGTTGCCAAAGTGGTTTGTGATGCAACTTTGCAAACCTAAACCAAGCTGCCATGTTCTTTTTAGAGAGAAGAGGCCTCCTCCAGCAAACCCTTCCAAACAAGCCATACTTGTTCAGTCTTTATAAGTGTACTGCAATGACCTTTGATATTTAACATGCTAACTGAAACATGTAGAGTCTGAGATGCAGCTCTTGGGGTTTTTGCAACTTTTCAGAGCATTGCAAAGTCTCAGCTTGGGGTGAATTTGCTGGCGTGTCCACTTCTGGAAAGATCGTGGCGCCTGAATGCTCCAGAGCAGAAAACTTCTGCTTTTAAGGAGCTGCTCACACTTGCCAATGATCAGTTAATCAAATGCATTTGATTAGCAGCACCTGGCTGCTACTTACCCTCTTAATTCTAATTAAAGCAGTAAAGGTGTACTTTCCACAAGACTGCATAGAGTCCTGTGAAAATGTACTTTTTCACATGACTGTAAATGAGATATCACATTACAGCAGCTGTAGCTGCTAAAACATCAACATGTGTCTGGGCAACAGGTCTTTCTGCATTATCTTCCCTTAAAATCATCCAACCATAAAGACACTGCCCCTGGTAGAAACAAGGAGATCAGTGACGCTTTGATACAGTCGTGTTTTTACATGCCTGGGACTCGGTGCTCTTACTGCGGATGACTGCTGTAGGCAGCCGGATGTGCCTCAGGACTTTCCCTCCCTACTCAGATCCAAACAGTTTCAACCGGGAGACAATTTTTTTTGATAGTAAATAACATACTTTTCGTTGTCTGGCCTCTAAACAGTCAAACTGTGTCTCAGTGCAAAAGCATAATTATAGTTGGCTTTGGGTTTTCTTCGTTGAAAACAAGACTAAAACAGTACGTGCTATACTATCCTGACCCACATAGATATGGAAAGAAAACTTCACGTGGCGATTTTTAGGTACACAAAGTTACAGCTAATAATGTCTAATCAGTCAAATTTGTTGAATATTTTCCATCTGGTTGTCCAAGTCCCACCTGCAGCGGCTCCTTGCGGTCCCTAGCTTGAGAGCCACTGCTGCAGTCCAAACCACATGAACCGCATTTCTCTGCTTAATCAGTTTTGCATGGCCAACTAAAAATAAAACAAGAATAATTTAATAAGAACCACTCTAGCGGGATGAGTGCTTTTCAGATGTTCTCGTCAAGCTGACATATACAAATATGCGTATGCGCTCTTTAACATAGTGTAACGTCTCAGCGTTAAGCGTCTCAGAAATCACGGAATCTTAAAATCCTAGATTAAATGACAATGTTTGTTTTGACTCATTCGGCAGCTGAACACACACAAATAGTATTCTTTGTACTATGGAAATAAAACACTGTGTGGAAAGTTGGAAAGCCCCCCAAACACAGTTGCAGAGGTTCCCACAAGTGTTTTGCTTTTCACTCTTTCTGTCCATCCAGTTAATCCCAAAACAGCCTGATAGGGTTTACATCTGAAGACTGTTGTGGTCTTCCATCTCTTAAAGTTTTAAAGTTCTTTTCTCTCAGTGTTTTGAGTCACAGTCTTGCTGTAATGTGAAACCCTTGATCAACCGGTCTGTCTTGCCCTTTTCTCACCATTTTGTACTTTCCTACAGAACAGCGTTCTCTTAATAATGGATCAGAGGGTGTAGTAAATCCACCTCTGTATAGGCCCAGGGCTTGCAAGAAATCAGCTAAATTTGGGGTGGCTGTAAGAACTGCTTGCATCACCTTTCAAGGCTTAATTGTCTGTAAGAAAGCAGTAAATTTCCTGATCCCTGAAAAGGCCTGTTTTCTGTGACGTTCACATGATTTTGGATGCTGACCTCACATTTATCTGCTTAACTTTCAGATGCTTACCTCTTATCTTTGGATCATTTAAGGTTATTCACTAGACTTAGCACTGCTTCAGGTAATTAAAAACTGGGTGTCTGAAACTAGTGATTAAGGAGTACCCTGTGGCCTAATTTCACAAGCGTCTCTATTACATAATAAGACAACTCAGGCTTAGGGCCATTTTCCTTGGGAGAATCCTTCCTCTCTGGATGGAGACGGCAACCACACACAATTTTTTATGCTGTTTATCTACTTTAAGGAAGTGGTATGTAATATTTTAATCAAACCGTAAAATGCTATTAAAGGAATAGTTTGACATTTTTGGAACATGGCCATTCAATCTTTTGGAGGTATGCAGAGCTGATTGATGACACTCCCATGCCCGTACAGTAAATAAGACAAGGCAAAAAGACAATCTGTCATTCAATATGACAGCAGCTACTTTGCTGGAAGAAGAAACTTCCTGGAGTTTCCATTTGTTGCCTGTCAGCTAGTCCCGGCCAAGAAATAGGTCACATGGCCCCTTACGCAAACTCAGATTTAGTCATTTTGTCACTATTTGACACATAGGAACATAGTCAGAGAGTCAGGAAGGGACACAGCCTGAAATCGCTTTTTCTCACACGTAGCACACAACAGGAGAGTTTGCTTCAGACACTACTGGCAGTGCTGTGTTTGGTTTAGTGTGTTTGGCAGGTGAGCTGTCTGGATAGATTGCAGAGTGCAGAGGGCAGAACAAAGGCCATGAATACACAGGACTAATACCCGCAGTTGCTCTCACATGGACACAAACCGGCCCAGTCGGACGTTACACAGACTTTGTACTCCGGAGCTGGCAGGTCAAAGGCTGTTCAGCGTCCAATCCAGCTACGTCAGGCATTTGTGTTGTCACATTCTCAAAGTCAACAAAAGGCCTGGGCTGCAGCGTGAAAACAGCTCATGTTTTTGAAGTTGCAAAATATGTTTTTTTTTTTTTTAAACCTTTAGATAGAATCGATCTGCTTCCTCCTGCTTCGGGTTTTTGTGACAGTGTGAGTTAACTAACTGCTGGTGGCATCAAGAATCAAATTATACAGTTGCACAGCTTAGCAAGAGAAATTTATATTCAACATGTGCCGTATGAAAGGTATAAAAATGTGAACTACAAATCAGAAAAAAAACCATTACAGTCATGTCATTACACTACAGTTACAGGAATGCTCTTCCTTGTGGTCCCTGTTAGTTTGGATGTGAGGCACTTCCATTAGGAATTCTGCAGGAGTTTCTGCAGTGTCCTCCTGATTGGCACCCTCTCCTCAGGCGTGCTGTCAGGGATCATATCAGCGCTCCTCTCTGCAGTCAGCTGGAGGGCTGGCTTCAGCTCCTTACAGTGCTGCAGCCCTGTCTGAGTGATATTCCTACAAAAGTCCACCTTCACCTCCTCCAGATTGTCTCCATGAGCCACCACACCCTCCAGGCTGCAGTTGGTAATGCGGACGCAGTTCTCGAGGTGGAGGTAGCGCAGTTTTCTGCAGCACTGCAGCACAGAAATCACATCCTGGTCAGTGATGTGTCCACAGCCAGACAGGGTTAGCGACAGCATGTTGGGACACCTGTGGTAGAGACATCAGTCAGAAATGTCACTGAACAGAGACATATTTTCACACATATGATGGAGTACAAAACCTGTTCCGTGGCATAACTCATAATGCTTTAGGATATATGTATAGAATGGGGCCAATAGTAGGAAGAGATTAGTCTGTTTGCAGAAGGCAATCTCTAAAATAAGCAGTTCAGTTTGGCGTCTGCTCTTTTTAAATGAATACTGTTCAAATAGAATCAGATAAGAGGGAAAGAATAGAAATCAGAGGGTCTGATCTGAGCTACGCATGTATGAGATGCAAACAACTACACTGAGAGGCAGATCCAGGATCTGTTTAATGACAGAGCTGTTAAATACCTAGATCAAGCCATCTTCTGTTTACATACAGTCCTACTGGGGCATGTGTGTTTCCTTTCTTTCGAAAGCTTTTGCGAATAAGTGACGTAAATGCTCTTGCATGGAACAGTTGCAGGATGTTTGATGGATTAGAACACACAACAATGAAAAATGTCTCAAATTTTAATTGCAAACGCTGTGAAATGCATGTGCTGCTAGCATGACACTCTGTGCACTGCATTCTAGTGGCAGGCCAGCAGTACAGAGCTGGTAGACAGACACTGGGATGGCAAGGGATAGTGGGTATCATTCATGTTCACCGATGCAGATTACATAAAGACTTACATAATCTTACGACTTTACCACATGTGAGTCGGACATATTCCAGCCGCCTGCAAGTGTTGAGGGTTGTGCCCCAGTAACCTCTGAGCATGCAGTCGTTCCATGTGCCCTGTTGGATTGTGGCATGGGCTCAAAGTGAGGCTTTATCAGAGCATGTGATTGGACAGTATTGACATTGGCAAAATAATGAGGAAGCTGACGTGTGCGCTAGCTGCGTTTAGGGACTCGTTTGTCCTTTATAATGGGAGAGGACAGGAAGTGAATAGAAGTAACAGATAATAGGAATAGCATTTTTTTTTAACCCATTACGTAATCCACCCTCTCATGGAACTTCCACTTTGCGCAAACTCTTTTGTGTGTTGTTCCCATATTTACATACCCACTTGTCTTAATCTGTCCTTTTCATCTCTTCTTCCTCACACATGCACGCTTTACACTTGCATGCATACAGATATTTAGTCGCTGGCACATTAAAGCACTGCCTCATAGCACCTTTTTCTTGGTGGAAAATTATTTCTTTTTAATGGCTTTCTTTGTTTGTTGTGTCTTTAAACAGGTTTTCAAACTCATTACCATAATATTTCATATATTCACCAACAGCTGAATGAAAAAAAAGCAAAAACCTTGATACTTTCAAAGCACTGAGGGAAAGTGTGACTACTTCTACCTAGCTCTGTGTGCCTAAAAATGCCCAGAATTTTCTTCCTTCAGTTTATGGTTGAGACCCGATGGAGTTCAGATAGAAGCGGTAATGGGTGCAGGCTGGTCTATGTTGAGCACAAGCAGAACACCACACCACCAACCTGCAATCATGCCTGTAATGAGCCGTTTGGTTTCCTAACGGTTAATTTGTCTGGTCAAATTATCCAGTGAACTCTTAAAGGGACTGAGACGTAGAGTGCATTTACTGTTCGTGTCCTTCAGTCTCTTGAGTGCGAGGGTTTGCGTCAAAAGGTCTAAAACACTGTGGGAGTCTTCCACTTTCTAGATTCAATAGGAAATATTTCCCAAAGCATCTGTCAGATAAATCTCTAAGTACTTTGTAAGCAGAAGTCATGCTCGTTCTCGTTATATAAGAGAAAGCATCAGTTTAGCCAAACGGTGCATATTAAAGTTTGGGAGTCAAAATACTCAGAAATGTTTAACAATTCTCGTGCCAAAGCTTGTTGTGCCACCCACTGTGCAGGCCACACTGCACAGCAAATCAGACATGTAAATTAATGTTGTGCAATTCTAATACTGTGACCTTAAGAAAATTGATTTACTGTAGTTTTCTGCCTCTAGAGCAGCATCGCACTGAAAACTACACTGCAAACGAGCCCAGAGACATGCTATGCTTTATAGTTTTTTTCCATGTAGATATAAAAAAAAAAATAAGAATATAGACACGAGGTTGGCGTCAGAGTTTATGTGGAGTCTTATCCAGGAAGAGGCAGGCAGAGACAGAGCACATGTTCATTCCTCTGACAGCAACAAAGAGCCAATTGTAGGCTCCACCTGCCTGCATAAATCTCCACTATGCAGCTGACTGGGAGGGTCTGGAGCCAAATCACTCTTTATCACCCCCACAGTCTCTCTGTGTCCCCTCCCACTTTGTCACGTGCACTTCCTTTCTTCTGACAATCTGGGAGGGTTTATCAGTATGCAGAGAGTGTGCCTTAAGGACATGGAGATGCAAGCCTCAGACAAAGTGGGTGGTTCTAGCTCTGACTCATCTCACAGCTCTCACATCACAAATCTCAAATTTCACAATACAGGAAGTCCTCACAGGGTTGTGCACTGCGCCACAGAGACCGCCCCCCCTTTCCCCTCCCCTTGTCCCGGCCAGCTGTGGTGGCCAAGCTCCCTCACATCAACTGTTATTACTGGCTGCCTTGAAGAAATTATCCAGAGACCTCATTATGCCTCTCCAGGCTGATTCCCGCCTGAAGCCAGCCACGCACACAAGGCCAAAAGCCAAAACGGCTACTTTTCAGCGACCTATCAAGTCCAACTGTCACGTCATTCATTAAATATAATTTGATATGTGACCACAGTTATGTTAGTTAATAGAATCAGTCTTGTGTCCCACAGATGTGTCATTTTTCTGTCTCTAGAGCCAGTTGCGGATACACCATCTGTTTCTAATGATTGTGTTCCATGCTGCCTGCAGCTAAACATGGCAGTCAGACTGAGCGACGTGCCTTTAAATGAAAACCATTTGGTTCACTGATGTGGGTGTGAATGACCCTGTAACACCCCTTCCACCAAAATGGTGTGATCATCCTTAAGGCACATAAAAAAAGACACAATTTTGAATGTTCTTGTGCGTGTGTCAAGATGAGCACAAACTGCACAGGCTGTGCAAGTGTGATGTTAACTCTGCTCGACTGTTTAGGTGCTTAAAAGCAATTGCTCGAGGTAATATTGCAGGATATTATAGCGTCCTCTCTCATCTTTTGTCAGTTGTCATTCTGAAACACACAACAGAGCAGGAGAGAGCCACACACAAACACTCACATATGGCAGACCTGGGCCAGGAACGTGCTGACCAGGCTCGCATGTTTACTGCAGATGTCCTTCTGAAACGAGGTCTTCACCCAGTCCTCGATGTTGCACACTTGCAGGACCATGCTGGAGTACCAGCTAATAGTTAAGTAACGAAGTGAGGGTCCCAGCACAAAGTTGTCCTTTCTAAGCTGACAGGGGGAGCTGAAGTGGAGTAGATTCCAGAGGCAGGGGTCCAGAAAGACCTCACGCAACTGATGACAGGTGAGGGACAAACTCCTCCGGCTGTCCTTGTCCAGGAAGGAGAAAAGATGAAGGAGACACTCACGGTTGAGCTGAATAAGATGCATGGTGTGTTGTCCCGAGACATAAAGACAGGCCCCGTCCCTGGGGCAGTGATAGGCCTGCTGGTAAGCAGCAACAATGAGCCCACAGCCTGTATTGTGTGGCCTAGATACATGATGCCCCCTCAGGCACACCACACAGGCCTGCACATATAAGGCCGTAGAGCACAGGCTATTTTGGGAAGACAACTGCGGAGCAGTCAAAGATGGAAGTGTTTGAGCCATTCGCTCCCTTTCCATCTGTCATGGCTCTCAACAGGCAGCAAGCACTGGATTCAGCCAGATGTTTACACTGTCCTGGCCTAATTCTCAGATACACACTAACAGACTCCACCGTGCAGTGCAAAAACAGCCCCTGCAGCAACTACACTTACATGTCAAATTAAAGGAAAAAAACAACATAAAATATCTTAGCAAGATGTTGTGCCAACACCTGCTACCAGAACAGCAAGTCTCTGGATGTCTGCTGAGAGAGGGAACAATATCCTCCAATATGTTGTTTCCAAAAGACATTGGAGGACAGTGGAGTAATACATCAGTTCAAAAGCTCCCACAGGTTTTCAACTGTGTTGAAATAGTTTTAAATGTTTTCTTTTAAAAAAAAAAAAAAAAAAAAAAAGTTTTCTAAAAAATGTCTGAACGTGAGCCAATTCTGTGATACTTAAAATATAAAGAGGTGTTAAAAAAAATTAAATGTGCGGCTTTGTCCTCTTCATTTAGGCGGGGTCAAAAATAATGGGATGATATAAAACGATATATCACAATTATTAAGTTAAAGCATTCTTTGTGAAATTTAACAATGTTTTTAAAAAAATGATTTAAATCAGTAGGCGTCCGTTTAAGGACTCACTTTTATGACCTTTAAAATTCCCTGTAACGTGATCAAGATCATTAGATTGCCACATAACTTTAACCTTGCTCTCTACGTGAGTGAAAGTCACAGTGTTGCACAGGACTTTGCCTGAAGGAACACACAGTAATACAACTCAGGGTGTGTTTGTTCAGTTGCCGCAGAGAGGACGTACTTTGGTGGCAAAAGGCAAAATACCATTTAGCCTATGTCATCACTCCACACTTCCTTGCCAACATTTTTTTTTTTAAACTACACTCATTATCACTAATCTCTATAAAAAGCAGGACATTGGGAAATTCCACTGTTGGAAGGCTGGTCACATTCCGTACTCTGCCTCACCGTGTCATGACGTCCTCTACAAGACCTCTGATCCATCTTAACACTGTAATGTAAGCTATTTGTCTGCAGCTGTGATCAAATCAAAAAAAAAAAAAAAAAAAAGAGGGGGAAAAAAAGGCCAATTGTATCACTGATGAGGACAGAGTAACAAACCACAGCCACCTGTGTGCAGGCGATGAAGAGCAGCTGCTCCTCAGCATACAGGAGTGCCTGTTCCTGCCAGAGCGAGAAGGCTTACTGGCTGGCACGTGTCCCGGGGGAGCAGTGTGTGTACGCGTGTGAGAGGATGGCGGGGTGGGGACAAAACAAAAAGGCTTGCTAAAAAACCTGCTCTCTCACTTTAGAAGGTGTACTTGGCCACATCAAAGGCAGTTTACTGTTACAATACATAATAGGGGTGTTGGACAGTTGTATTTTGGATTTACACATAAAATAAATTTTAGCATGCATTTAAGCATGTATCTCTCTCTCGCACACAAAGTAAAGAACTGTTCCTAATATGCATCTAATCATAGTTTATGCAAATGAATCCCCTTTAAAGTGCAATAACCTGTTTAGAAAATGGACTTGCAGTACAAGCTGAATTATAGCTCAGTATAGAAACATTCTGATGGTACAGAACTTTTATTTATTTTTTTAACTTACCATCTCTCCTTGAGACAGTGTCGTAAAATGATTTGTATCATAGACCACTAAAACAAAAAACCTAATGTGAACCTCGGCATCGCCCGGTTGCCGTCGTGTATAAAAACAGCACAACACAAACATCTTAATAAAACATTCTCCACTGTATTCAGTCATGTTCATGTTGCCCGATACACATTTTAAGAGAATTTCATTAGGTCCCCGTGTATGCCCATTTCAAAATAACATAAAAATGTTACACGATACTCCAGCATCGGTACAGGCAAAACTTTGAGAAGGATCACTTCTTTTACATTGGTTCTGGTCAAGAAGTTAAAACAACTTTCTAAAGCCCTAATGAGCACCAGTCTGTCAAATGCATTGCATTCTAAATCCTAAAATATGCTCTAATGACTGGAAAACAGAACTACTGGGTTCTTAACGTGAAAAATATAACACTGAAAAGTTTAAAAACAATAGAAATGCCAAATATTACACAGTGTTCTTGACAACAAATCTCTTCAGTCTAGGCTAAACATTGGACCAACTGAGGTTTTCCAAGGCTAAAGCTTCGTTACATTAAACTTTAAACGATCACCTTTGGAATCTATTCGATATGGAGAAGCCTACCTCATATGAGGAAAGCATCATCAAGAAAATACATGCAAAAAGTCCCACTAAACAAATTAAGCAGCAAGTTAAACACGATGCTTTCAAACAAGTCATAAACACAAGAGTGAAAATGTGAATGTTATGTGAAAATTATAATCAAGCACTGTGACAAATGTGATTGAGGTGAAGCCAAAACAAAGTCACGAGCTGGTCTGAGGCAGTGAAATCTCAAAGAATCATTTATTGTGCAACAGTTTGTACAGCTTGGTGAGACTCCTCTGCTGCAGCCTTGTCTGAGGTATCTGCATCTGTTGCAGCCTTCACTGATGCCCCAGCCAGTGTAGCCATGTCTTTGCTCACATCTTCCACGGCTTCTTCATCCACAACATCCCTGTGTGAGGCTGCCGCATCCACTAAATCCATTTCTGTAGCTGCTGTGTCAGCTACAACTTTGTCCTGAGAAACTATTTCTAAAGAAACACTGTCCACAGCTGCAGTGTCTGCAGCAGGCTTATTTGTGGCTGTGCTGTTTGATGTGCTCATGTCAGAGGGCACCTGACCAGTCCTCTCTACGTAGAAGAGGATGTAGGCTTTGGCCTTCCTCACTGTATCCTCATTGGTCAGAGTCACTGTGCTGTCGTTGAAGTGGTACCAGCGGCCCTCATGGCTGCCATATGCTGTATAATGCCCTGACCCAACCCTGTGAACACAGACACACATCACGTTCTGCTGCCTGCTTTCATATGAGACTTCATTTATTGCTGCTGAAACAAGAGGGATAAATTCAGCTTGACAACATAGTAGCAGTGCAGCAGTGCCACCTAGAGGCGAAAGACAAAAGCACTTTGATTCTAAATGTGTTTTCAAGGACTCACAGCCTAATGCCTTTCAGTATTTAGTGGCTACATCAATTTTTAAACTGCAGCTTTCCACAGACAATTTTGACAAAACTGGATCAAATGCTTTATACAGTAACTCAAAGCTGGCAGATGATAATGTACAGATCCATAGCTCAGTCTTGATTGTATGTAGGGACTCAGGTCTTAGAAAAAACAGCCATACATAGCAAAATGGATCCAGTTGGCTGTTTTATCGAGAGGAATTAATTAGTGATTGCATTAACTCAATGATTAATTATGGCTTTTCCATTTTCTCTAAACAGGGATGCTTCTCATCTTTAAAATTACCTCAACTTCCACCTTCTTCTTGACATTAGGTCAGGACTGACAAATCACAAAAAGCCAAACTCAGCGATGTTAAGCTACTCACCCAGATCCATGATGCACCACGACAGCAACAAGGTCATACAGGCAGCTCCCTGGTAATGACTTCTGTGGCTGCAAACAGAGCAAAAGTAAAATGTAAAAATGCCCAGATTTACAGCCTTACATCTGGATGTGGATACAAGTCAGAGAATGGCATAAAAATCAAAACAATTTAACATAAAAAAAAAAAGCTGGATGCTTTTAAAGGCAACATGTTACATATCTCACTTTACACTCCCATATGTTCTGACTAGGGATGTACATAATTAGTCAGACTAGATGTTTAAACACCTTGCTTGTCAGTGCCAGAAATACTAGTCAGTTAAACCTATGATCCTTATTTTATTAATGTACAACAGCAGTTACTGGTTCAGCTGGGATGAGGGCCACCATCATTACTCTCTCTTCCCCTCTTTAAAAGGAAGTTGTTAAAGAGCAAAGGAGAAAGTAAACCGATGACAATCCTACCCGGAACTGCTGTTCTGCAGTACTTTTATGTAAAAAAATGAGCAGTTATATGACAGCTTTGTCAGAATCAACTGTAATATAACAAAGAACCAAGGCCAGGTGTAACCACATTCTGCAGGGTGTGGAAGCTACCATAGAAGAAACCAAAGCTATTGCTGCTAGCAGTGCTAAGTTTGCAGAGCCAAACTCTGCAAACTAATCTGACTCTGCAAACCCTCTGTTTTTGCAAGATTATACAAAGTGCCACACACTCAGTGAGATTTAATACATGATTTGATTAACAAGGAAAGCGATTGTTTTCATACACAGGAAATATTACTTAGACAAATGTTGAACTTTGTCCATTTAAAGTCTGTTCAATTTTAAATGTTTTCGGTCTTTTAGACGAGTCGACTAGCCTAATGTTTTTTAAACATTTAGCAAATGAGTTGCCAGGAACATTCCTAGTTCTGACTCATTTCTTCACTTAATTGTTTGATCTTCCATGTGGAGAACAATGCACAAGACTGTTTTCATCTATTGGACCATCAGCTTGTTATCAGCACTCAGTTCAAAAGCCTGCATCTCTGATGGTAAAGGGGTCCATTAGTGTCTATGGAATTGGCAAATTGGAAGGTCACCATCAATACTGAAAGGCATAAACAGGTTTTAAAGCAACACATCCTCTCATCCAGATGACGTCTTTTACAGACCTTCCATATTACATCTAGACAATGCTAAACCCCATACTGCAGATATTGCAACCATGTGGCTTTGTAGGAGAGGAGTCTGGGTGCTGAACGTGCCTGCCTGCAGTCCAGACATTTCACTGATTGTAAATATTTGGTTCATGAAACAAACACAGGGGATGCTACGCAGTGGTAAACGTGGCCCCGTCCCAACCTTTGAGTAACATGTTGCTGCCATAAAATTCAAAACAAGCTAATATTTTTTTCTTAAAATGGTACATTTTCTCAGTTTAAACACTGTTTTCTATGTTCAATTGTGAATAAAATGTGGTTTAATGAGATGTGAAAATCAATGCATTCTGTATTTTATTTGCATTTTACAGTGTTCCAACTTTTTAAGAACTGTGGATGCATGTTAGGAGAGGGTCTTGAAATATAACAACAACAAAAAAAAAGCAGTTTTTTTATTACTGACATGCTTTTTGCAGAGCCGTCAGACAGATTTGCTGTAGAATAGTGCCCCCTGAGGCTTCTAGCAATTCGGACAAACAAGATTAATACTTGACACAAATGCTCTGAATTCAAAACCTTACATAAATATCTAATCAAAGCAGTTTATGTAGACTATAAGCCTGCTTGTACCCTGAAATCAGACAGATACTCCATGTTCAAGAATCAAACATAGGTGTGAATAAGCCATCACAGCATCTTGCAAAGTCGTGAAAACAAGTGCGGACCTCCTACGTAACCAGCTGGAGATCCATCAGAAAGTCACAAATGCAGGTGGTAACCAGTGATCCGAATAATTAAAAATACATTTGCTGCAGATGGTAGTGCAACTACCCAGGTCTGCCTAGTAATGTTAATAATTGAACGCATTTCTTTAATACTTTATCAGAATTAACCACATTTAACTTTTAGGACACTCATCAGCCAATTGTGACCAGTGTCGCTGTCGGCAATCGTATTTTTACCACTGTGTGGAAATAAATTCATAATAAGCTGAGGGTGTGATTGTAAAACTCACTGAATCAAAGTTTGGTGAATAAACCTACAGATCTCTGCTGTCAAATGTTTTACTTGTACAATATATGATATACAGGAACAGAAATTAATTTGGTTATAGGTCAACCACCATCTTAGTTTAATTTTTGACAAATTTTAAAAATTCCTTAAAAAAAAGTCCAAAATCAAAAATCCATCTCTCCTATTTTGTAGAGCCTCACCCAAAGAGTATTTGTGTCAAGTTTCAGAAGATTTCAAAATTCATTAAAAAGGAGATGATGGATGGATGCCGGATGGCTGGTATCAGTCTATTCCTAACTGTCTGCAGGTGCTCTGTTTGTACATAACTTACAAGGCAGTCATTACAGTTCATAGTCATCTTTCTTAACCAAACTATAAATTTTATTACAAAAGGTTCAAATTGCCATAAGTAAACTAGTTTCCTGTTTTGATCTTTCCAACAAAAGTGACTACAGTTGATACCAATAAATTTCCACAATGACAATATCAGTGAACTTGTTTTTCTGTTGTACAAGTGGAAACAGAAAAATGGAAGGAGTATTAGTACTGACTTCTGATCGTGTGCACTGATGCAGCCAGCGGAGCTTTTCGGAGCCCACAAAAATAGCAGAAAAGTCTGCAAACATTTACTACAGTTTTTATGAACTTGTGTTCATATGGTTCTCACCCACAGAAAGTGCCTAATCTGGTCCTTGCATTGCCTGCCATTAAAAGGATATTTTCTCCTGATTAAACAGCTTTTTTCATTTTCCCAAATAAATATTCTCAGACTATTTTCAGTCTGAGAATGAGTGAATTACCACAGATTTACATCATTTGTTGATTTGTCTCATCGGGAATGTAAGTGGTAAAAATAAATATATATATATACTGAAAAACCACGTTCAGCAGTTCTTCGGTGTCAAGCTCACCTCAAGTAAGTAGCCCCTCATGTCCAGACCTTTCAGTGGAAATTCGACATAGGTATCCACCTTGTTTCTCAAAAATGCAGTCCAGTGGAACCGTTTTAGGTGGAGGCACAAAACCTATGAGTAGAAATAAAACTGACATTTATTTAAAAAGAAAAAAAAAAAAAAAGGAATATATATATATTTTTATAGTTTCACAGCGAACAAAAATTAAAAAACAAACAAAAAAACCCACCTTTGGCAGCTTCTGGATCCAAAACTTCTTTGTTGATTTCTGTCTCTTTTTACACTTATGGCAGTAGTACAGCTCTGTGTCATCGAGTTCTTCCAGGTCGGTGAAGCTATGTAAGCAGTCTTTAAAAAATAGAACAAACAAATATTAAATGCTCTGATGAATTTTAAAACTAACACTGCAAAAAATGTCTAGAAATGATCATTTTTGACCATAGGAAGATTACCACGTAGGGTGCATGTTGGCACTGGCTCTTGGTCCTTATTTCGCTTTTGTCTGAACTGACTGGGAATGTCCAAAGACAGATCTGAGTGAAAAAAGAAGGAGGAAAATACCTAATGTCATGCATCACCAGGCTGTATCAAGCTTTATCTCTATAAAGCTTAAGTAATTGTGTTTTTCGTTAATTTGCTTTACGTTATAGAGCAACAATCGAAAGACTTGCTATGGAAAACCCACATTTACATTTGTGTTATCTTGCATCACCCCGCTACATGAACTTTGCTATATGAGGCAACAAGAAAAAAGAAGAAAAAAAAAAGCTTGCAACCGACATGAGAAACATACTAGCTCTTTTTTCAACGTGGTGTGTGGTTTTTCCATGACAAAAGTTTATGTCTTACCAAGAAATGGATCAAACTTTCGAGATTCTGTCCCACAAATCAGGCAGTTGACTTCATTCTGAAGTATACCACCAAAAATAGACGTGACAACACTGGCGGTCCCATTTCTGTAAAGAATCAAAAGACACAGTAGCTTCAGCTAGCATCTATGTGCATACAACAGCAGCACCATCAATGAATACATACATCAAATTGTGCATGTGGGCCATTTTACAGATTCAATTGCACTAAAGGAAAACATATCATGCCAATATATATTGCTATAACTAGCCTGTTTTAACTAAAAAAAGGAGGAAATGGCCTAAGTCATTTTTAATGAAAGTTTTATTTTTGCCTAAATCATCATCATCTTATCCAAGAGCCTGCTGAAACAACAAATCCAAAATAATTGTAAGGTTAGATTGACTCACATGCAGCACTTGCCCTCTGTACTAGAAAGTCTGACTCCATCCTGAGGCGAGACTGGATGAGAAGCCCCGTTACGACTGTACTGTAGCTCCCTGTGGAGATGGTCTAGCAGGTAACGCATGAATTCGTGGGCATCCTGTTGCTGATAACCTCTGCGCGCACAAACACACAGCTTTAAATTACAATAATGTAATAACTAACAATAGGTTATTGCAATTTTTGCACAATGCACTTTTGTCAGTGTTGTGAATAAATATGGTAACACTTAAGGAAATCAGCAGAACTGAAAAGGAAATTGCTTCCTGCTCGGCATTAGCAGCTTAACTTATGGAAAAAACTGTATAAATTGGGTGTACCTGAAACTTGGCATGATTTTCCATATGGCATAAAACAAGGAGTCTGGACTGAAGGCGGTCTGGTTCCCTTGCCACAGGGAACAGAGAGTTTTCCTGAATTCCTCCACCAAAGATCTGTTCAGCATAAAGAAACCCTGTTACTATGCTGCACATTGTAGCTAATTTAGCTTCAGTTTAGTCTTTAACCTAAATAATTGTCTGAATTTCTGACTTATGTCTCATAATTTTTTTCCCCATTTAAAACACACACACACACTTCTATTTTCCTTTGTAGCAAAAACAAAATAATTAGAACTGTTAGGAGTCTCATCTTATGAGAAGGATGTCTTTCAAGATCAATGATATCTAACAATGTTGCCCATTTCATATTTGATGAAATTAACATTGATTATTGCCCAAGAATCGTCCCTCCTTCAGAAGAGGACCTTACACACTGTTGTCCCCTTGGCTGCGGGTGTGGTACATCCTTCTTCCTGCCGTCTTACCACTGCGTAGAGCCACAGCAGGCAGCTCCTTGAAATAACAGCTGAATTGCTCGATGTTACTGTCAAAGAAACAAATTTTGCAGTCACTTGTCACACACCTGACATCAGCAGAACTCACTAAAAATATAACAGGCAGAAATGACCACAATTGACAGCAGACAGGTGACAACTTAAAGGAAAATGTGACATAATAAAATGCTGGGCCATCAAATGCCACCACAACAGCTTCAAAGCTCTTTGGCACTGATTCTGAAAGTCTCTAAAACTGTACTTGAAATAGTCCTTCAAGTCCTCAAATGAGCAGTGTCCTATCATCATAAATGTTCCACAAGGTTTTAGCTCTGGTGACTGAAAAAGCCACAGTATGCCTCGTGGACTGAGGCACTATCATCCTGAAAAAGTCCACTTCCACCAGGATAGAAATGTTTCACCATAGGATAAAAGCAATCAGTCAGAATGTCTTTTGGATCTGCAGTGACATTTTCCTCTAAGTAGACAAGTGGGCCCAAATCATACTAGCAGAATCTCCCAACGCATAACAGAACCACTGGATCACCTAAATATAGGATTCAAGGGTTAATTTTATTTATTTATTTTGTAATCTATTAACCATCTGCAAGATCCAAATTAGAAATACACAATATAGACAAAAAGTATTGGGCCACCTACACATTGCACCTGCAGGAGCTTCTATGACATCCCAATCTAAATCCATAGGCTTTATGGATTTGCAGCTACAGTATAACAGCTTCCACTATTCTGGGAAGGCCTTCTACAATTTTAACCCATTCTTCCGGAAGAGCATTTGTGATGTCAGTAGGGCTGCAACTAATGATTATTTTGGTTGTCGAATAATCTGTCATTTTTTTTATCGATTAGTCGATTAGTCAA
>JAVDPK010018128.1:0-11001 GCA_034780415.1 Cichlasoma orientale | reverse complement strand
TGACTCACGTATTCATTCGACTGGAGTTAGGCTTACTGCTAAATTGTGTTAGATACACACAAGGAGAGCAGAATAATGCGTGTGTGTCTTAGTCTCTATTCTGTTTTTTGTCTTTGTTGTATGGAACTGACATGCCTAATAAACAGCCTGCACCGGAACCTTCTCAATTCAGTGGATTGTTTCGTAAAAATGGATTTAATTGTGAATATTTTTCAACCGGATTCGGAGCCTCGGCAAAATAGGTAAGAGGGGAAACCCAGACCGCACACGACAAGTCTATGTGGATAAACTTGTGTTTGGAACCAGTCTCAACTGAGCATTTGAAGAACTTTTTTTGCACCTCAGCATTTTCTCCATTGACAATACTGCAACCCATTACCCATAAAGGAAACAAGAATAAATCTCATTGGTTAGTCATATGACTAACCAATGAGATCACAATGATTAAATTACTATGGAAATCACCATTAATACTTTTTATAAAAATGCAAATATACAACAGAGTTTAATAAATGCAATCTTTCCTATCACCCAATCTGTAAATCACTGTGCTCCACTGTAACAAATGACATCCCCACGCTACAACAATATTAATATGAAAAATAATGCTTGGAGCAGCATTTTTTTTTTCTGGTGAAGCAGCAGTCAGATCAAGTTAGGTACTTGCACCATTCCGAACCAACACAGCTGAAGTCTCAGCTGCTAAAATGCTGCACCTCCTAAGGGCTCTCAAGAGTCCACGTGGGAGATGCGAGCTTACTTTCAGAGTCAGTAGACATCTAACACATCTCATCCTTTAACCAGTGTATTGTTAATACATTTCCTATCACTTTAATATATGAATATTCGCCTCAAAAACTCTATGGAAACTGCTCTAAATGCTAGAAACTCCTGCTGGTGAAGTGTCACTTTTTAGCTTTCACATAAAGTGGTTGAAGAGGATTACAGCGCAATGAACAAAGAAACAAGAACATGTGGTCCCAGACTAGATAGAGAAGGTTGGTGAGGGAGTGAAAAGAAGCAGAAAAAAATAAAACAGTGTCAGCAAACAAATGCATACTTACCTTTAAAACGTTAATGCTTCTCCATTTAACACTCTGAAAGAGCTCACCGTCCCTGCATACTGGTACTTCTTTTCATTGCTGTGCACGGAACAACGGGTACAAAGAAAACTGTAAAGTAAAAATAAATAAAAGTTTTTGAAACAAAGTTTGAGGAAGAAGGGTAGCGCTTGGAAAACACTGAAAGCAAGAGAAGCTACAGAGGTATGAGTTTGAGAGTAAGAGTTCTACAGTCGCTGATTTTATTAAACCTGTCGTGTGTGTCTCTTTCCCTCAGACGCACACACACACACTATCACAAAGCCTACACTGTTGCGGTCTGGTTCAGACAATAAGTTACTCTGTCTCAGTGTATTTCATGGATGATGGCATGTACACACAAACACACACACTCACATGCAAATGTACATTCTTGCCACAGCCGGTGAATAAGAACCTGATATTCATAATGAACGTGTGTTCAGCACAAGCAGAGCTGTGTGATGGGATATGGCTGAACACTTGGTTTTAATTAAAATAAAAATGCTTTCAACATTGATCATGAAAAGTTATGAAATCCCTTTTTATTCTTTCCCCTCACCAAATACTCCTTCAAATCATCCTTTTCTACCGCTTTCAAGGATAAGCTGTTGGAAACATCATTCATTGTCGGGTGAGGACATGCTTGTACTGTACTTGACTCTTTTAAGTGACCCCAGAGAGAATAAAACATTTCCGTAAAGGCTGCGAGGTGAATGGATTTACAGCGCTTTGAGAATCAAAGGATTAAGGCTGAGTCATGAGAATTTTGAAATTACACAGGAAACATGACTCAGGACGTTCAGTTTATTTGCTAACAATAAACAGTCAGGACATAATCCACTGAATTACATGTTCAACTGCAGCTAACCACCTGGGCATTTATTTTCACTTAAAATAGCTATTTACATGTTAAAGAGCAAGAGACCACTGACTACGGCTACTTTGAAGTATCCTATTTTACTCAGCAGGACCTTACAAATTAAGAGCAAAAGTGGTTATACCTGCAGCATCTAGTTTGGGTTTATAGATATATTAATCCACAGAATAGCCATGTGTATGTATTTTTTTGTTTTACAAACTAAATAATATATATAAATACACTATTGTGTCTTGACTTACCCCTCATTTCTTTACATTTTACTTCCAATGTATTCATAGTTTTTTTTTTCTTTACACACAAGAACTGGACTGAAAATCAAGGGCAACATGTCTTATGGAGTGATTAATCTAAATCTGAAATTCTTGCTTCAAATCCAAATCAGTAGGTATGGAGGAGATCAGGAGAGAGTTACAACAGTGACCGTCTACAGCCATCTGTAAAACACGGTGGAGGCTCTGTCATAGTTTTTCATGAATGCAGAAAGTACCATCAGATGTTGATCCATCATGCAATACCCATTTGGAAAATGTCTGGTTGGCAGCAGGCTTATTTTTCAGCATGACAATGATCCCAAACACACTGCCAGTGCAGCAAAAATATATCTGGATAGAAAAATAATAAAACACAGTGTAACACTATCAGTTATGGACTGGCCCTCCTAAAACCCAGACCTCAACAATATAAAGGGAAAAATAATATACATTTAATAACAATTTACAAGGATCTGATGTTTGCTGCAATAATAGTGCAATAACCAGGATACTTCCAGTGTTTATCCCTGATTGGTTCAAACAGAGTGAATCGTGTTTCATATTAACACTTTCCGATTTTCATTGTATTGCTCAAATATTCAGAATACTCTAGAACTATGATGCGAATCAGAGCATAAACATTTAATGAGCAGAAAAATGCACAGCTCTGCACTGTTTTATGCCTCTTAGCTGTTCTTAAATCAACACGAAGCACTATGTGCATCAACTAATTTAAATACGATGCAGTGTGAGTGCCTAGTGAGAAATGATCCATGGTTGTGTAAGGACAGAGCTGTAGAGCACATTAATAGAGGTGGTGTCGTCCAGATGGGCACATCCCTTCCCAGGTTTTTACTTGAAAATGGCAAATAATGATTTCTGAGGCCAAAACATACACAAGGCCAAAATGTTGATAGCTGTGCACTCACACTCACTTGTTGTCAAAGACCTCAGCAGCTATTTTCTGAAGTGTGCAGACCTTGGAAAACTTGAAAAAAAAGAGAGAAAGGTTTTCTTGAATCTGGGTGTAGTGTCTAGAAAACACGTTCAGAATTCAAGATTCTGTATCCACAATTTTATTATGGATGCCAATGCCAGAATTTTTGGTCAAATAAAAAAAAATAATTTGAACTATAGACCCCTACCATGTTCCTTTTTAATTAAAGAGGTATTTTTTTTTTCATTTGGGTAAATGTATTTGTGTTTGAGATGAGAAGATTAATATGACTTCCAGATCCATTAATTTAATAGCCTGCAGCTGTCTGGCTCAGCTTAGCACAAAAATTAGAAAAAAAGTGGGAAAGTCTAGCCTTTCTTTTGCAAAGTCTATAAAAAGATGCGTCCCATCTGTTAAAAAATCTTATTTTTAAAACAGCAATTAGTTTTTTTTACTAGGGGTGTTATGTGGCTTTCTTGGCTCTCTCTCTCTCAGCAAAGAAACAGTACACAGCAGTCAAAAGTAGCAATGGAAGCTCAGTTATGCTCTATTGGGCTGCCTCATCATCAGGCAACAGACAACACTGTTGGCATAAGAAGACGTTATGCAGCAGCAGCTAAATGAGTCAGCTGTAGACTTGGCTAACTTGCCTATTTATATATATATATTTTTAAGCTGTTTTCCTACTGCTAGGTAGCCTGAAGGCATTTTTTTTCTTTTCAGCAAGTGTCTTTACACAGGTACAATGAATGACCACAATGCTTGTATATATCCACTCAAAGAAACCGCTAATTTTAGGTTTCAGATCTAACTGTACTTATATAGAGATTTTTATTTACAACAAACTTTTAGGCTTCAGTCGCACAGGCCTAGAGACCTGTCGGCAACCGACCGGTTGTGACGAAAAAATGTGTGTTCTGCAACTGGTTGGCAAATGGTTGCAAGATGTTGCTGCTAGTCAGCAGCATGAAATTGGTCTCAGAGAGCTATACAAGGCTGCAAAGAAAACCTTCTTTGGCCATGCATCCATCCATCCATCCATCCATCCATCTTTGCCACTTATCTGGAGCAGAGTCACGGGGGCAGCAGCCTAAGCAGAGAGTGTAGTTATTGTCTGTCTCTATACCCTGTTAAGGTGTCTTGTCTGGGTCTTTGTGTTTGTATCCCTTTTAGTATGTGCTTCCCTGTGTGGTGTCAGGTCTGCATTTGTGTCATCTTTGGTCACTTCCCATTTTATTATGACAGATTCCTTGTCCCGTGTGCTTTGTGTTCAGTTTTGCTTCCCTTTTGTCATTAGTCTCTTTTGGTTCACATGTTCTTCCCTGCTGTCTCCACTCTCCTTAATTATCTTGGGTGTATTTAAACCCTCAGTTCTTCTCTGTTCCTTGTCACCTTGTTGTCTATGACTCCTGCTTACTGTGTGCTCATGTGTTCCTTGTTATTTCTAAGAAATCCTAGAGGTTATTTTTTCCTGGCTCCTGGCTAGCCCAGTGTTTTTATAATGTGTATCCTGAGTTTACCAGCAAATAAAGCTGTGTCATTGCCAAGCTACATCCTGCTTTGTGAGTCCTGCATTGGGGTCCTGACCCGGTCACACACAGTGCACTCTGTCACACTAATCATAATTTATAATGCCAAGTGGCATTATAAATTATTATTAGAGAGCCAAAGCAAAAACAAAAGAAGGCGAGAAGAGAGCAGGATGTGTATACCAGCAGGATTTTGGATTTGAGCAGTGTTGTCAATGACTTTGCTGAGTGCAAGGCTCGAAATGAAAAATTCGAATGAGTGAGTAGTTTGTTTTTGTGATTTTGTAAAGAATTGAAACATTTCTACCACTTATATGTTGAAAATATGCACTCATACTGTAATATGTGTGTGTGATATATCTGGACGCTGGTCCTTTGGAAATAAATGTCGAATGAGGAATTTTATAAATGAGTGTGTTTGCTTGGTATGGTCATCCCATCCAGTCAGACCTGTGGTTAATAGGCTTTTCTCATTTGTTCCATGCTTATAGACATTACAGTTGTTACTTTAGCAAGACTAAAACTGTTTTCAGGCTTGAGGTAGCCCTATGGTTTGAGCATATAGCATAAGCTTAAATAAATGTGTTCATTCCCCCAACCTCTGACAGCAGTCGCTGTCCATGGTGCTGATCAAAACCTAGAATGTTGCTATTAATATTATTGATTACTCCCATATGATTTATTTTTACACTTACACTGTGTGAGTGTGTCAGAAAGAGAGAGTGGGTGAAAGTGAGAGAGAGCGAGAGAAAGCGAGTAAAACAGTGTATTTGCTCAGGTACGGTGTGGTGGTAAGGGCCCAAAAAATAACTGCTGTCACAGAATTGTTACACCTGTAGTAATAACCAGTCACAGGAAAGTGTACCTCCAACTGATCCAATCTGGCATCAACCCTATAAAAAAGCTGAAAAGGAATAGGAGGTGTCATGTGGTCAAAGAAAAGAAGAGAAAGTAGGGCTAGGGGAAGTATGTGCCACCACCATGTTCAATATGTGGCAGCAGGACAACTCATCATAAGATTATTTTGTTAGATCTCTTAAAGAAAGTCACTTTTCTGATTGAACAGATTTTTGATGTTATCCTGAGTCCATCTAGCATTTCCTGTTGGGCTTGACTAAAACAATAAGCTCAATGTGCTTGAGAATTCTTGTCTGAAGGCCCTGATGAAGAGGTGCTATCGGTGGCATCATGATCAAGATTTGAGGGCAGATATCTGCAAAAGCATTTAGCATTCAGGCCGGGTGTTACAGTGTATCATTCCAATTCTTAGATGAAACTCTTATTGGCTCTGTCTGTTATTTTTCTGAAGAAAAAGCAAAGAGTTAACATTGCTACCAGAGGTAATAATGATTTATTTTCTTTTGCGTTATAGCCAGTATTCAGATTGTTAATTTGATACTTGTTACATTACTTTTTTGTTGATCAGCAAAAATGCCTGAAAAGAATTGTAACCTAATAAACTTCTAACAATATATTTTTCAATCTTTAGAAGCATCTTCATCCTTCAAAAGTTGTGGAACACTTTGCCATTTTTGTCCACTGTCCTTTAAAATCCTCAGATGTTACTAACCACTTGAAAATGCATACAGTGTAAATAATTTCTCATTTTGACTAGCGGCTCAGTGTGGGGAAAAAGAATCACAACTCCAGTAGATTTTCTTTGCGTACAGGTTGTGATCAGCTGACCTGCGCTGCTGCTGCTCTTTGTGGATTTACAAAACTGAATTCAGCAAGAAGTAACCCAATATTTCACGAGCTTTCTTGTCTGATTTCCATCTCCTGCACTTAGAATATATTGTTTACACTGTTTTTGTACTAGACAGTATACAGTTGGTATAAATGTGGAATTCAGTGAATAAATCTAAGCATCATCAGCTTAAATTCAAATTCATCTCTGTTACACTTGATGTATTGTAACTTTACTGTAAATTCACCACAGTGCGACAAGCTAACCTGTTTATCCTGCACTAAACTGCAGTATTTGTATTATATGCGATCTCTGAATAACACAAAGTTACCATACCTTAGTTAGTTTTGCAGGATGTTTTACAATATGAAAAAAAAAAACAAAACTCAACTACTTCACATTATCTGCAGACCTAATATCTGATTCAAAAAATTACAAAATTAGATGTAGGGAGTAAAAAATACTCAAGTAAAGACAGATACCTGAAAATTCTACTTAAGTAAAGTCACAAAGTATTGCACTTTGTATTGCACTTTGTGACTTCCCACCTTGGTAATGAAAATATGCCTTAAATTCAGAAAAAAAACCATGATAAATTTGTGGTAATTACACCATAATTAGTGGGCTGGATTATGAAATACTATTTATTCAGTATCTTTGAGCCAAGTATAGCTATGCTCTGTCACCTAGGTTTTTGGTATCCATCCCTAGTTGCTATGCACTGAATTGTGAGTCAGCGCCTACTCCCAGAAACCGGTACTACGACACACTCCGGTCACACACAGCCATGGTGAGAAAAACTGAAACAATAATTGAAAGCCTCCCCTCTTGAAATAGAGCCACTAATACATATTAGCTCCTGATATTTTCTATATGTAATGTAATATATTCATAGTGAAACTCCATGTGTTCATGTAATAGCATTAGCTAGGCTTTCGGCTTGTTGGTACCCCTCCTGCTTGCAGAATTGTGAGTCTCAATCCGCTAATAATGACAAACAGACCCAATGGGTACAGTGTAGCATTACCAGCAAGTGGGCATTTCAGCAACACATTTCCTTCAATAGGACCAGCACAATGTTTCTGCACCTCATAAATTATTCCAATGCAATATACAGCAGTGTGTGGCTGCCAAGTTTTATTTTCATTGCAGAAGAGTGAGAAACTCACTGAAGAGGGCCAAGGCTCACAAAACAAGATGGAAAAGAAACAAACACTCTATAAATTCTTATCATCCACTGTCACCTGATTATCATCTTTCTCTTCTGTGTTTGTGTGTGTCTCCGTGTGTGTGTGTTTGTGTGTATAGGCGGATGCTGACAGTCGTCTGCTACCATCTATTCTCATTATCTTCTTGTCTGCCTGTGCCAAGCTGATTCTGTCTCTCTGTCTTCTCCGACACCCTCCCTTGATACAGGTCTTGAGTGCACTCAATGTTGCATTTCCTTCTTGTCAGAAAGTGAGACCCTGCAGTAAGAGAAAGAGGCGAAGGAAAAGAAAGAGAGAGAAAGAAGAGATTTTCACTCCAGTTGCTCTCTGTCATTGAGAAGAGCTTAGAGAAGGACAGTGAAACCGAATCTTAACGCATTTCTGTGACATATTTCTGTTGAGACAGAAGGCAGACGGGGGAGAGAAAGAGGCGATTTCTCGGTTCAGCAAGGAGAGGAAGAGAAAAGGAAGGGAGCAGATGAAAACAAAAGGACAGAAAGACAGAAGACAGGCATGACCACATACATTTTGATGACACAGGCTGCTACCCTGTCAACCCCTGGGCCGTGGCATTACAGAGACATGGCAAACAAACACACACTCACTGTGTATGCTGCTCCTGCTGTCAACTCGACATGGCTCTGCCTATCAGTGCTGACAAGGACATCTATCTGTCCTGGAGAAAGCACACACGGAGGTAGCAGGGCCGATGCAGATCCACCAATTTAGACACATGTAATGACACATAAACTCCCAGCTGCCATCTCCCTCAAACATACAACCTGCTGTAAACATAACGCTTTCATTGCTGTCCGGGGAAAAAAAAATCTGGAGTATCATAACCAACCTGAGCTGCCTTAAGAGGCTGAGCAGGAGTAAAACTGTTTTCAAAGGGCCAGACTTAGTGAACTCTTCAGATAGATAGCCTTTGTTATCCATCTCAGGGGACTGAACCATGGTAGAGCCTCACCCATGCTTACAATGGGACCAGAAGGCAGTGAAGTGAGGGTAAGCTAGGTGAACAAGAAAAAAAAAATCAATTTGTCTGAGCTGGCATTTTTACAGTGTTCTGCTTGAAGTAACCAGTAACACAGTAACATAATTTTCTTTCTATATGAAAGAAACTATGTGGCAAAACATGACAAAATCTTATTTTCTTAGTTTTTAATCCGTTTACAGTAGTTGGCAGTTTGTAATATTTTTAATATAATTTTACTTATCCGTGGAGAATATAGCTGTAGGTTGATTCAAAATAATATTTCCTCATCAAACTCAAGTGTTTAATTCAATTCAATTCAATACCTTCTTGCTTCATACGGTACAGTAAAGACCATACAATATTAGGGAGAAAACCCCAACAATCAGACAATCCGCTATGAGCAAGCACTTGGCAATGGTGGGAAGAAAGAACTCCCTTTTAACAGAAAGAGACCTCCAGCAGAAAAGGCTTAGGGAGAGGTGGCATTCTGCCACAAACAGCTGTGGTTGAGGAGAAAGAAAAATTGAATGACTTGCAGTAGTGGTATCTAAACACCTGGGAGGTGAATAGAGGTGAGTGGAGAAGAAATGGCCAGTTTATCACAGTGTATCGCAGGAAGTCCCCCAACAGCCTGAGCCTATCCACTCATTAAATCTGACATCTTTAGGGATTTTTGGGTCCAAACACTGTTTCAGTTCTCAAAATCAAACAAATATTGAGGCACCACTGAGAGTTTAAACCAGTCCAGAATCTTTCAGTTCCAATAAAATGATCAGTGCTGCTGTTCTTCCAGGTGTTACAATAAAGTTTAGCGACCAGGCATCCATGAAAAAGAGGATTTACGAGGTTTAGTGAAGTAAGATGTCAGCAGGGACTTAACCAGCTAGTTTTCACTTAAAGAGGATATAACATGTTCTGACTGATGTATTTCTACAATAAATAAAAACTAGAGCTGTGCTATAGCTAGAAGTAAACAAAGATGCAAAACGAACAACAGTTTGGAGGGTTAGCGTTAGGTTAGCTACAGGGCTGTAGTTAGGCTACATAAACACATTAGCACAACAACGATGTAGGATGAGGATTAAATAAATAAAAGTTCATGTTTCTAGATTGGTAGAGGAAATGATGTGATCGTTTTCCCACTTGCACTCATGACTATGTCACAACAGAAAAAAGTGAGCTAGGACTTGATGTATGTAAGTGTGTGGGTTTGTGTGTGTGTGTGTGTGTTTTGTTGGCGGCGTTCACCGTGACCTCTGCTCGTCATGATGAAGCTCATTTATGCTTCATCAGCTGTGTTAAGTTTGCAGTTGAACTCTGGTCATGCCTTCAGAAAGCATTATCCCAGGCGCACGCACACACACGCGCACACACAAGCACACACACACACACACACACACAAGGGCAAACGGGATTTGTGTGATACATATGGACAAAAAAATACACCCACGCACACCCACATACATCTATAAGAATGACAGAACTGTGACTGACAGGCAGCGAATAGGCTGTGAGCATTAGAAACAGAGGCAGTGAGGGACTCAGGATCTAATGATCTTGACCTGAAGAGTAGCGGTCCAATGAGAGGGAGATTGATTGACTGACTGAGGGCAAGCTAATGAGATAATATAAGCAAATAAACAAGACAGCGAATTAGGAAGGAGAAGGAGACACAAATATAAGGAGACAGATTTGCATGCTGCGTGTGTATATGATTTGCAAACTGGCTTAATCGGATGAAACATGCATTGAGTTGTAATGACAGGCTAGTTTTACTTCTAATACATTACACCATACAGTTATTCACGCTATGCAAATGACAAACCTAACATGAATTGCAGTGTATAGCTCCTGTAAGCAGGAGTGCATGTTTAGAATGGTCCAGCTGGCTCGGTGTGCTGATAATCCTGACATGTTGTGCTTGGGTTGAGACAAAAGTAAACATGATGGTTCTGTCTTGACTCGGTACACTAGGGTGCTCTTGCTCCTCATGCATTCGTACCGGTGATAAGCCCTTTTCTAGTTTGCAGTGCTTACAGAGCACCACACTGTTGATACTTCCACACAGCAGATGATCATGGAGATGTTTTTTTTTTTCTTTTTTAAACTGTTGCTTGTTCGCCGGGGGAATCCATGTTTGGATCACTCATGGCCATCTTTGAGAGATAGTTACGCTGATCATTCACTGCCAACCGGTGACTGTGATTTAATATTTTTCTTTTTATGCTCATTCAGACAACCTGACGCACCGCTTCAGGTTTCCAGAAATACACTTGCAAAGTGTAAAGTAGAGCAGATAAACAATTGTTGAGAAAACCAAAGACACACACACACGCGTGCACACAGAGAGTCCATCATTTATTAGTGTGGTGAGCACTGACACACACACACACACACACACACACACACACACACACACACACACACACACACACACACACACACACA
>JAVDPK010018127.1:0-11001 GCA_034780415.1 Cichlasoma orientale | reverse complement strand
AAAACTAGACTAAAACTAAAATTATTCAGATGACTAAATTATGACTAAAACTAAATTTAATTTTCGTCAAAAGACTAAGACTAAAACTAAATCAAAATTTGCTGTCAAAATTAACACTGCTACAAATGATACTGTTGATCTTAAGTGACAGGATTAAGTGATTGTTTGATCCAGTCTTTGAAAGCACCCAACACACTGTAATATTCTTGTTTTGATATTTGCACTGTGTGATAAAGAAGTAGTTGACATTTTATTATGCTTATAAGCTTTGGGATATAAACAGACTTTTTGGCTCTGTGTCAGCAGTGTCAAAAAGTGCTGCACTAGTATTCACAACCAGAACTTCCTGTAGTCAGAACTACACTCTATTGATGTAAGCTAGTAACACTGTTGGAAAGTGATATTTATACAGGAGTTTTCTTTTTCTCCTTACTGTCAGTCATTATTATTAACTGTATGAAATTCATGGGACAGCACCAGAGGGCCCTTGAGTGAAGACAGCTGCTTTCTCACTACTGGTGTTTGGTGTAGTTTAGGGTGCTCTTTGAGTAGATCATGCAGGGAGCAAGACATAAGACGATCACTTGTTAGCTTTGAATTCACCAGGCTGTTGCCTGTGCCGATCTCACATATGTGCAGATCGGTCTCAGTAGACATCACACAGAATTTGTACGAGGGAAATGACACGTAAAAGACCATTTAATGGCTTGTCCTACATTTACCTCATCAGGTATTGTCTAGAAAAGATCAGGGCCACACTGTATGCATGAAAGGTGTTGGGTCATCACATGTTGCCAGAACAGCATCATTGTGCCTTGGAACTCTGCTAGAATATTTCAAGATTTTTCCCCATTTGTTGTTTTGATAGGATAGTGGAGAGTGCTGTCTGACATTCTGGTCCATAGGTGCTCATGTGCATTGGGATCTGGTGAAGCAGCTGACTCATGTAATTTACATACTTTAATTCAGTGACCCCTTGTGCCCTACGATTTTTTATTTTTTTAATCGTAGGATTAATGTGATCACTCAGAACAACTTTATGATTTAAAGTGACCTTTTTCTTTTAAGGGGACAAATAGACTCAAATGATGCCTGAAGATTGCCCCCTCCTCTTTCAACTTGCCACACATTTCTGTATTTGTGTTGTTATGTTCTCACATGCAATGAAACAAGCAAAACAAAATGATATCTGAAGAAGGTAATCTTGTATCTGGTTTGTTTGTTAGTTTTTCTGCACAGATGAGCAGAATATGCTTGTTTGTTGGTTCTTTTGCATTTGTGCCTTCTGTTGGTGACAGCTGATCTTGACTTGTCAAAACCAGAACCCTCCACTCTTTGTTCAGCCTCTGTTGAGGCAGAGAGCTTTTTGTTGTGGGGAACCATCCAGCCCTGATGCCTTTTCACCAACAGTGGGAGCTAATTAAAGGGCTATCGGCTTTTACCCTCTCCCCTCCTCCACTTCAGATGGAGTTGTTTGCAAATTCTCTATATAGGAGGGCTAAGTAAACAAATGGACTGCACAGGACTTTAATATCAGCTATTTACATGGTATGGCACCATGGGGTTCACTTGCATGAGGCTGGCACTTTTATGTTTCTCAAAAAAACATGCCTGTCATGGCAGTTGGTTGTAACACTTGCAGCAGCGCTGTTGAATGTTTGCATAAAGGGACACGCAAATCAAAATTCCATAGCCTAACACTTTTGCTGCTAAAGCATTGGTTTTTAGCTGATTAGATTTACACCCCCCCCTTTTTTTTGAATTAAAACTAGACAAACGTACCTGAATGTAGTCCATAAGTTAATTCATTCTTGAGTAAAATCGGTAAGACTTAAGAAAAGTGCACAATGTGTTGTAATCTCTTTTGTATTTTAATGGAGGAGTCAAAATCATTTACATTTACATCAGATCATTCCCATAATTCACACCAAGTTATTATTCCACTTGCAGGAGCTGATGAAATGCTTAACAATGAACTTTCACTTGTGTTTTACATTGGAGTCTCCTGAATAATCTGCCACTCATTTCTAGGGGATCCCTGAAGACATTCATCCACACAGTTCACCTGCTGCAGAAACAAACTGATCTGGGCCATCTCCCTGTGTCAGATGTCCTGTACAGGTAAGGGAAATGCTTCGGTTTAACTGAAAGACAATTCTTAATGACCTTCCCAACATGTAACTACGTTGTATTTCTCTTGCTCAAGACTTTTGCTCCTGGAAGGAGGCCCAGGTTCTCCATCCTGCCTCTTGGGGGGGAAACACTGTGTGTCCTGGGGTTTTGAGGACATGCTGCCCACACCAGATAATTCTGCCGGAGGAGCAGAGAGTAAAGGTAAAAACAATTTCAGAAAATGCTTTTGTGATACTTTAAATGTTAATTTATAAATGATACTCTGCAGTGGGTGAAAATTTCTAGTTCTCTGGTTTGCAAGTTGTGGAGAAGATTCTACTTATCACACTTGCCATTATAATGCTTCCATCCTAATTTATTCACTTGGCTTGTTTGAAATGCATCTGAAATCCCAGCAAATATGAAGGTTGGGAGGTACATTGTTCCTTTTTGGGTTCTACCTCACAAGAATACATGAAAACATTTTGACTTGAGGTGAAACCAAAGACCTTAAGCGGATAAAGGAGAGGAAGGAGAGTGTCTCACTCTCTCACAGTCGATCAGCTGACCTTATGGTGTGATGGAAGCTGAACAGGGCATACTGTACATCCATTTTTTTTGAGCTGTAAAGCTAATTTGTACATTTCGAGCTGTCCATTTTGAGTCATCTTTTATCAGATCTCTGAAGTGAACACAATTTTTACATTGTGAAATGTAAAAATTGCAAAAGTATGCAAAACATAGAGGTGGTCCAAAACCTCACCTGGTTCTGTCCACTCCTCTCTTGATTACTGCCCCTATGGGTTATTGAGTTGTCTTTAATGTGTTTGTCATTTACCTCCTACTGAATTCCTTTTGTGCTTCTATTTTGCAGACACTGACCTGGGACGCTGTCTAGCCACAGATGGGCTATATCTATATACCACTAACTCCTCTGGGAGAGGACTCAGCAAGCTTGGCTCTGGTTTACATGGGACATTGAGGTAATGTGACACCCCTTCTAGCCTGCGTTCCTCTATCTGCAGCATTCAGAGAATAGCAGGAGGAAAGACTGGAGGAGCAAACAAGCACTAAAAATACTTCTCCACCCACAGGCATTATTTCCTATCCATTTTAAAAACATTTTTTATGTCATTGATTGATTCGGTTGATTTTTATATTTATTATTTTTCATTTCATCCACTGGTAGCAAATCACATCGTTTGCAGTGAGAGGGCTAGTTCCTTGGGCCATGTGTTTTTAGAAGTCACAGGGCTCAGAATTAGTCCAGAGACATTATGAGGGCATAAATCCATTTATGATCACCCAGATTTTGAAGCTCAAAGCACATTGTGACCCTACAAAACAGAATTTTTGGATTTCAGCTGCAACTTAACTGCTTGTAGTTCTAGTTTTTATTTGCAGAATAGTTTGGATGAAAGATGTAACACCCATCAGATTTAGGCCAGGGTGTTAGCTAACTGTATGGTCTAAGTATCGTTGTTTTGTTGACTCAGAAATGGTACCTTCACAAACAAATATTTCTGATAAGAAATTTGATTTAAAGTATGATTTAAAGTAAAGATGTCCTCTGAATGCAGCCTTGCAGCAGGAGATAGTTGCATTAAGCTGCTGGTGTCCTGATGGGTATTTATACTGACGCTAATCAACCCATGCCACTCTTCTCACATTTCCTCTTCTTATTGTGGCTATTCACAGCAACACTCAGTATGACAAGTAGCTTCCCAACACTTTTCTTAGACAATATGCTGTCAATAACTTGTCAAAGTCTACTCTCATTAAGGTCAACAGTGATAAGGTAAAGAGACTGCATAGGAAGAATGCTTTTCCAGAATGCTTTTTGTAGATTATCAGTTTTTATAACATGAACACATAAAAATTGGAATTCTGATTGATTGTAAGGTTTGGATTAATTTGTGGTCACTGCATAATTTGACCAGACATTTACAGTTGAGTGAAAAATTAAATGAAAAACTAGCAGCTTGTTTGAGTTAGCTGCTAGCATCTTTAGTATGACTTGGAATAGACTCCAAATGTTAACCAGAAGAATCAATTGTGTGTGTTTGTGTAGGGGATTTGTGTATTGTCGAAATGAAGAGTTGGAGCCTGGCTGGGTGGTTTTCAGCAGCGGTCGCCTCCTCCACCGTCCCTCATCCTTTGATGCCAAGCCACATCAGCTGTGCCAGGTCATTGACCCATTCACCCTCCAGGTACTGTGTATTTTCATTCCACTGTTATGAAATTGATGTGAACTTATTCTGTGAATTCTGTAGATTGAATATATAATCCAAACAGATTGTGAAGTTCTTAGTGGAAGAAGGTTTTTCTTTATTCACGATGCAGTAAAGCCAAAGTGCAGGTTTCAAGGATACAGAGGGAGGTTGGGGATTAGTAATAAATATAAGTATGCATTAATTTAAAAATGAAGCGATGTATAATACATTGAACACAGTGTGTTTAATATGGTATCACAAAATTCAGGTATTCAGGTACATAATACCTAAGGCCAGTGTCCACTGTTTCATCTTCAGGTGTGCCAGATTGTGCCCATGCCAGCCCATCACTTCCCCGTGGGCAGCAGCATGACCACGCTGCACCTCTGCTCAGATGGAACCTATCTGTACTGGGTCTGGTCCCCAGCCAGCCTCAATGAGAAAACACAGAAAGGCCATTCTGTCTTCATGGATGTCTTTCACCTGTCGGTGAGTACTGCATGCCCTGTAGTGTAGTCTGAGCAATATTTCTTTTGTCTGTGTCTTTATTGAATCTTTGATGTCTTCTCTTCCCTGTATGTGGTGTAGACACAGACAGGGTTGTGTGTTGCAGACATCTTGCAGGAAAGGGTTATCCTTACTCGCAAAGAAGGCGAGTCGTCCAAGTGCTTGAATGAACTTCTCTTAAGTCGAATGTCACGCTTCCGGGCCTCCCATTCTGCCACACTGGCTGCTCTCACAGGCTCTGCAATCACCAACACTGTCAAAGAGGAGCAGTCGGGTAATGGTAGAGAAACTATAAATATCCAAAATTCATACATGCTGTGATTCATTTGGATGATGTGGTTTTTAAAATATTTTGTTGAATCCTTTTAAAGCGGTCAATACTAGCTGTGGACTCCCTCTAAAGACTCTGAGGAAGACCCCAATGTATGTGTGTGGAACCTATCTAGTAATGCTGGTTTCGCCTCCTGGTGTATCTGGGAGCTCTGCCACACGCTCCCTATTTGGAGGTACCAGCAGCCTCTCCTCACTTAAAAGTAAGGACATGCACGCACACTGCTAAATCCTCATTATATTGAGTATTTGTCAGTTCTATGATTTATTTATTTATTTAAGATTTTGTAAAGTAAGGTGCTAAGCCAAGTACTTTACATCATGTTTAGTTGCTGTTCTGTATGAGTCTGATTAAAGCGTAATGTTCCAAATAAGTATTGATAATGTTAATGACAGTGGCTATTTTGCTTGTAAATACACATACTGTAGCATTTGAAAATAAAAGCACCTTTATGGGGATTTAATAATTAATGAGAATTATTAAAACCGCTGCTTTGTACCATAATGTGAGCCATGAGTTTATTAATCAGCTGTTAATTTTTGTTCAGTTTTAGCCTCCAGTCTGGTCTTTAACCTGGCTGATGGTCAGTTCAGCAGCCGCGCAGACCTCATTGATGCTCCTGGCAGTTCTTTAGGCAGAGGAGCCCAGGTGGCAGGGCTAGGTGAGCTCAGCATTTGTCACATTTTTACTTGTGTATGTATAAATGTACTAAGAATAGTAACACACTGTGAAACTGACATTTATTTCTGCAATCTTTGAAGGAGCATGTTATGATGCACTGAACAACTTGATCTGGACCTGCTCCAGTGATTACATAGATCAGTGGTGCAACCCTGGGAACCAAGCCTTTCATCATGTGTGCCATAGACTCGGTGTCAGCCATGTTATCAAAGAACCCAAAGGTAGGCGCTGTAACCACAAGTTGCTCTTTTTATTAGGTTAAGCCATAAATGTGACAATCTGTGTAACTTGTCCTTTAACAGAGGAGACTGTGGCCACTGGCGAGGTGATCAACCAGCTGCTTCATCATGTAGGTGCTATGTGTATCCACCAGCTCAACTTGCTGGCAGCCAGCAGCAACAGTTTGCCCTTGGGAGCCTTACTGGGAAAACAACACCCCATTGAGGCTCGTCATTTTAGCAGCATCTGTGACATTATGGAAAAGGCCATGGTCAATGGTGACACCTGCATCATTCGCTGCATCTTAGTTGTGTTTCAGGTCAGTTTCAGGTGCAGCTGAATTTTGCAGAAAAACATTTAGCTTTTTCTGTGTGATTCTAACTTTATCGTGTATTTACTGTGTACAGGTAGTTTTTAGGTTTTTCAATCCTCAGTCGGAGCAGAATAGGGAGAGTGTGCGCCGTGCAGGCCTCCTCTTGTGGCAGCTACTCATGGCTCCAGTGGACCAGATAGGAGCAGAGATTCAGAGAGAGGTCTGCCTGGCCATTAGGTAAGTTACAGTTATCACCAAAGACAGAAGTAATTGCTCTTATATAAAATAAGTGATCATGATTTTATTTAAATTTACCTTATTTACCTTTTTTTTGTAGCTCAGGCCTGAATATTTTATATCAGGGGGAGGCTGAACTCAACAAACTGCTGAAACTGGTTCTAACTGAAGGTGACTATTGGCAACACAGGCTTTAATGTAGCTGACGTTTCATGTCATTATGTCTTATGTGGTGTCTGTTTTTGTTTTGTTTTTTAATTTATAATACTCAGGTGAAAGAAACAGTGGACTGTCTCAGCTTCGGGATGTCATCCTTACCAGTTTGGCAGAACAGCTGCAGAAGAACAGATTTGGAAGTGAAGAAGATGACCACTACAGGCAAGTGGCAGCCTTGTTCCAACAGTACCATATTTTCCCTTTAGATCTGCATTTGTTTAAAGTTGTAGAAATCTGTCTTCTTTTGTAGATTGAATGATGAGCTGCTGCATTGTATCCTCAAGACTGTAGTCCGAGAATCCTGCCTCCTCATCACCAAATGTCAGACTGTCTCCCGAGATGACTTCCAGAAGCTGCTCTCCACTGTGCCAGTATGAATATCAATTCAGCAGCACTTAAATGCCATCAATGCAGACCAAGATTACCATGCCTTGCTAGATTACACTCATACCAATTTAATATGGTTTCCCCTCTCTCTAGGTGGTCTCACCTAGTCTGCGCTACCTCATGGCTGTTCAGAACCACCTCCTCAGTAATACCATTCTTATCCGTCCGGATGATAGTGATGACAGTGACAATTCCCTACAAGGGGAAACAATGAAGGTACAGGTAAACATCCCCTTTAAATACCCCTACCTTTGTGAACGTCGAGTCTGTGTGTCTGTCAAAGAGAGAGCAACCCACCAAATGAAGCAATGGCTTTTGAAGTTCTTTAAGGGTAATGCTTAACAGTTTGTGCCCGGTGGAGTTTTCTGTGATATCCGTTATTTGTTGAGTAAGGATGTAGTCCTAATCAAAGTTACTGATAGCAATAATAAAACAGAAAAATCTAGAGTTTGTTTGAATATGTTGTACTATATTTACATATTGCATGAATGTAATTATCAAAAATCTTGGAAGCAGTGTTACGTAAGTGTGGGCCTACTCTGTGTCATCCTCAGGAGCTGCAAAGCAGCATCCTATCCTTGGCAACCAAAATCCTGGTGGGATGCGATGAAGTACTGGAAACCTTGCAGCAGGTGACCACAGCTCTGATTAACAGCGACATAGCTGACAGAGAAACCAGGTGAACTTTTAAGCGCTTTCGCTTGATTCCTGTAAAATCTGCTTACCACTTATTTTGGAATATTGCATCAGCACATTTGAAGCCAGTCTGTATTACTGTAACACCATAATGTACCTGACAGAAGTTAAGCCAGACATAACATTCTCTTTGTTGGGTCTCATGTATGAAGGAAGCTTTAACTAAACCTGATTAATGCTGATCTCCTTAAAACAGGAGGAGTAAGAGATATTATTTATTGAAGGAGGTTCTTACAATTACTGCAGCAGACTTTCCTTGTCTTGTTCTTGTCTTTTTTTTTTCTCTCTTTTTCTTTTTTGCACTTAGGATCACTTACCCACAACACTGAAAATTTCCCCCCTTTTTTTTCTTCCTTTTGTCAAGGTTGAAAGGTTTGGAGCAGATTACTAAGGCCACCATGCTTGGGCACCTGCTGCCAGTGTTGCTCACATCTTTGATGCACCCAAACCTGCAGACCCTCACTCTCGCTGATGCCCTTATGCCTCAGTTGGTGCAGCTGGTGCTCTATACCAGCCAGGTTGGAGTTTTGACAGTCCGGTGGACAGTTCTTGTATATTTCCTTGAGTAAAAAAATCAGCCATCATTAAAGTGTTTATTTCTACTCTTTGTTTGTTTGTTTTTTAGACTGCCTTGTTACTAAAGACTCAGTCTCCGCTTTTTAGTGAAGAGTCTCTGCCTGTTGGTGGCTCTCTGGGGCAGGGGGCAAAGACATGTACTGCTGATGACAAGTGAGTTTTCAACCAGGTCCACCAAAGGAATTAAGCCAGTTGATTTTATATATGTTGTTTCTTTAAGGAGCATTCTGAGATCATTTTCTTCATGACTGTAGAAAAGTGTTGATGCCAGTATCATAAGCTCAGTTTTTAAAACAACTAACTCATTTGTATCCTAGAATTCTTGATGAACGTGAAGAGCCTGGTTTCCTGACAGGACTGAAGATCCCTGCTCCATGGGCCGCTGGGAAAACAGTAGAGACTGTGCATCCTGTGAGGGACAATTATAAATTCAAGGAGACTGTACACATCCCAGGAGCCCGCTGTCTGTACCTTCGCTTTGACTCTCGCTGCTCCTCACAGTATGACTATGACAAGGTAATGACTGCTGTTATGTACCATCTGGAGCCACAGTGACTGTCATGCTTCACATTTAAAGACATTTTGTTCAGTTTCTAAAGAATAGCACTGTGGATTCTTTTTTGTTTATTTTTTTATTCTCTAATACTGTAGTTGGTTATCTATGCTGGTCCCAACACCAATAGTCGTAAAGTAGCAGAGTATGGAGGAAACACTCTGGGTTATGGGAGTCGCAGTGTCCTGGGGACAGGATGGCCCAAAGACCTTGTGAAGGTGATGGAAGTTTTTTTTTTTTTTTAACACGAACATATGCACAACACAAATAATGCAAATAATAAACAATTTGAAGAGCTACATTTTGTTCTGTGTCCTGTCTTAGGTTGAAGGAGACACCGTGACATTTTCTTTTGAGATGAGGAGTGGACGTGAACACAATACTCCTGATAAAGCCATGTGGGGGTTCTCCTGCACTGTCAGAGCTCAGGTAAAAAGTCAGATAATGTAAATATCCTGTCATGTTTTAAACTTTTTGAAGAATATTTATTTATTTATTTATATTTTTTTTCAGGAGTCTTCAGAAGATGTCTCTGGAGGCCTCCCCTTTCTGGCAGACCTTGCCTTGGGTCTGTCAGTGCTGGCCTGCTCAATGCTCCGCATTCTGTATAATGGGCCAGAGGTGACAAAAGAGGAGGAGGCCTGCCATGACTTGCTCTGCTCAAAGTTGTTGCAAAGGTAACGGAGCTAAAATAAAACTACCTGTAAGGATTACTACATATTTTTTAGTGGTGTGTAGTTGAACCAGCCTAGAAGCCTAGAAGACAAACTTTTTTTTTTCTCTTTCTAGGTGTCAGTGGCAGGTGGAAGCAAATGGTGCTATCTCTCCTGCCCTCACTCCCAGTCCTTCACCTCTGCCACTTACTATTGAGGAGGATCGGGAGTTCACCTATCCTGCGGACGTGCTCATCCCACCTCCAGGCCTTATGCCAGGGACCTACTTTGACTTGCCCCGAATCCGTCTTCCTCCAGGGATCATGTCTAGGTTACGAGAAGTGTCCGGAAGGGCTCGACCACAATTCCGCCCAAGTATAAAGTAAGAGCTTAATTCTTTCACTCTAATAGAGCATGGCACCTATGTTCTTTACATGGACAATGTCACTGTCTGTAAGACAAACACCCCAGAAATTTAGGAATTCTGGTTTTTACATATTTTTGAAGCGCTATATATATATATATATATATAATTTTTTTTTTGAAGGACTGTCCCCAAATTACCAAAATATTATATAAGTCTTTTATATTTAATTAAGTACTCAGATTATTTTCAGTTGTGTTCAGGGATTTATATGCCTCAAGCCTTTGTTCATATAGTTATTTTTCAGTTATTTTATTAAGCTTTTATTAGGAGCCATAGCTGCTTAGTCTTTTTTTAAAATAAGGGAGCTGCCATTGCTTACAAATTATATCAAGATTTAGCTCTTATTATTTCAAAATCATTTTGTAACTTTTATACTTTGTGATTTTTTTTTTTGTAAGGGAGGTGATCAGACCAGATGTAATGGAAGAGGTTATAGTATCTTGTGTGATAAAACATCTAAGCCTGGTGGATGCGCTTCAGTCACTCGTCAACTACCAGTACCGCGAGGATCACACAGAGGAATATGACCTGCTGTGTAAAATCATGGCTGAGACCTTCAAGAAGATTAATGCCATGGAGCGTCAGCTGCAGGTAAGTTTAAGTTTTTTTGAAAACACTGTGTTTTAAATTAATTATGCTTGCCACAAGTGAAAGACGTGGTTGTGTTTTCAGTTTAAGGTTCTTTATTTGAATAGTTTAATTTATATTTAAGATGAAGTTAGGGTTGAAGAATACAGTGGTACCTTGACGTACGAGTTTAATTCGTTCCGTGACTTTGCTCGTAACTTAAATTGCTGGTATGACAAATCAAAATTTCCCATAGAAATGAATTGAAACGTCATTAATCCGTTACCGCCCCCCAAAACCGCCACAATTTTTT
>JAVDPK010018126.1:0-11002 GCA_034780415.1 Cichlasoma orientale | reverse complement strand
CACACACACACACACACACACACACACACACACACACACACACACACACACACACACACACACACACAGAAACCTCAAACCCCAAACATGGAAATACTGTATGTTTTCTGAATCTGTAGGCATTACATAATGCACCCGCATTGGGCAGCATACCATAATCAAAGCAATATGCTATTATTAAGCCGAATGATTATTACACCCCCTTGGAAACAGTGCTGAATGCCTTTCTCCACTCACAGTCCCAGAGGTTGTGGACCTCAGTGGTTTCCAAGCTTGTGTCCAACAATATAAAAACAATGCTTCCTTTTTTTCGTTTGTTTTTTTGCTTAAAAAACGCAAATTAAGATAAAAGTTTTTTTTTAAAAATGAAGGCAGAACCAAAACTAAACAAGAGACGCTTTTACGAGTACATGCATATGGAGGGGTTGGGACTAATAAAAATATTTACATTTTAAAAAATACATTAACTATTGGAATGCATTCACAGCCCAGTCTCCCAGCAAAATGATAGACTGGATTCACTTTAGTGGACCAACACCAGCTATGCCAGTCTGCGCTGCTCAACATAGAATTTTTACTTTCAAGGCAGCAAAAGATTGAAATATTCAAATTTTAGGCAACATGCTGGGGAAGGGTCTCAACACTCTAGCAGCCTAGCAAAATGGAAATGAAACAAAAGTAATAAAAAGAAAGTGTAAGTAAATGTATTTTTTTTTAAATTCCAAACTGCAATCATTTCCTTAACTTCGCCCCTTAGTTTTGTTGCACAGGTGGGATCAATGAGTGAGCAAAAACTAAAGTAAAATGCAGCTGAGAACAAATAATAATGACACAAAAGTATTAGTACCACACAGAACTGAAAACAAAGGAGACATAAACCCCAGTTTCCTAGGTGAAAGTCAGTCATGCCCTTCCTGTCTTCCTTTTTTTTTTTTATTTCAGAGTAACTTCAAGTACAACAGCAGTTTTATCCCGAAAAAGATCATTTTAGACGAAAAGCAAGAGGTTCGTGTTACACAGGTATTAAAAAAACGTGGTTGGTGTGAACTCAGTTGAGAGATTTCCGATGAAGAAACAGAGGCTGGAGAGGGCAAAAAATCGCACACACACGTTCGCTCAGCTAATGAAACCTTTTAAGTTTCTATTCTTCGAACACACAGTGCTTTATGTCTGTTCCCCACTTTTATGTTCCGTAGTTTGTGGGGGCCACAAATCACTACACTACAGTCCGCACGCTCCGCAAAGATGAGTACTGCTCATAGATGCAGTTCAGCATGGGATATAAATAATTTGCGATAGGTTGTTAATCACTTTTAATTGGCTTTAAATCGTCTTTGTCACAGTTTACAAAAGAAAATATCTAAAATCAAAAAAAGCAAAAAGTGTGGCAAGCTTCACATACATTTCAGCCACATATTATCTCAGGATTGCTACCACAAAAGGAAATAGACAGAACATTCTCCCCTCAGAGAATTACATATTTCTTTATCTTCACTGAAATTAACACAAAGTACATAATGCCAAAAATGACACCATAAATCAGAAAACCGCAACATATTTCTTTTTGACCACGAAGCTCACATTTTCCAACAGTATGCCGATTAGTGTAATGGAAATGAGAGGTATATAGCATTTTTATTGCTTAAAACTTACATCATCTTGCCATGCAAATACTCTGTTCTCTGTGAAACTAATGTCTGTGCAAAGAAAGTTGATGCCACCCAATATATTAGATTACACTGTGCTGTTGAAATGTGTGCTTCTGAGGTGCCTTTGCAAAAGGTTGATTACTTTGGATATATTTCACATTTCGCTCTGGGCTATTATGGTTTGAGATACAGACTATAGTCAGAACCCTGATGGAGCGTTCCTGAATAGGCAACGTCCCTGGTAAAACCATATAAAGTGATTCAATGCGAACATAAAGAAATGTTAACGATCGTCAAAGACCTTTGTGTTGGATGGCTTTCCTTCCAGTTGCTCTCTCTTCCTCACTCTCTGTTGTCCTTTTTATTTCTTTCACACTTTCTGAGAGCATCAAAAGTGTGAGCAAGTGCAGGCTGCATTTTTCCAGAGAATTTTGAAAATACTGATAAAACTTGTATTGTCTGACCGAAACATCCCACCCCAAAAATCAACCACGTTGCTGGGGAAAATATGCAGATGCTACCATGCTAGTTTTCGTCATGAATTTCTATTACTGACAGGGATTTTTTTGCTTTGGAGATGCCTGCACATGTCTGTGGCATTGCTGTATCATGTGGTAGACAGACATAGTTTCTGACCTCTATATAGCAATGTGCAAGGACCTCAACAGCTGTAAACAACACTGCAATCAGTGTCCCATCTGCTCCCATGTCCCACTTGTGTTGATGCCTTTTTGCCATTTCTTTCACCCTCTGCCAAGTGGCTGCCTCAGGACATCTAACCCAGAGAAAAGAGCTCATTTACCCAAGGAGGAACGAAGCAAACTAGATTTCTGAGTGTGTTTACTGACAGGGAAACTTGGTTGTGGCGGCATTCAACACAGTGAAGATGGGTTATTATGTGCAAAAAAAAAAAAATCTGACATTAACAAAAACAACAGTTCATCGATATGAAATAAATCACAATATCTGTGGTAATCTGTACAAATAATATAAAAAGCACAAGTGATTAACTAAGATCCTGCAGCTAAACAGATATCTACCTACCTATTACATGTTGATTCAACCTCCATTAACCCCTATTCACACTAATGATGCATCCCAGGGAATATGTTAAGTGGATGCTTGTGCTATGTATGCTCCAAAGGTAAGTGGTGTGACTCTTCTTTTTCTTTTTAAAGCCCACAAAAATATTGTATAAATGTATCATTCTAATGCTAAAATTTAGAGTATATTCATTATGAGGATATTTACATTTTTATAGATTTTGTCTCAGAATAAATGAATAAACTTGGAGCCCTGTGGAGTTTTGGATCATTATTAAGCCTATTTGCCTGAGTTTGGCCTCTATCGTGTACAGGGTCGGGTATCTTCACAATGTGACAAACACTCTGCTGTTGGAGGTGGCATTGCATTAAACAAATGTGCAATGAGCCATAGACAGCTGAGAAGATGAGGGTACACGTGAAGATTGAAAATTAACAAAAGACAGAGAATTTTCCACATTTATCTCACTTTATTAGTCTTTAATGAGCAGCCTAACAACCGATGAAAAATCTATTTTTTGCAAACCTCTAGTGGTTTAGCGTCGCACCCTGCTGCAGTGACTTATAGGTGTAAGTCAGGACCCAGTGACATCACTGCTGGCTGTGGTCACAGGTGCAACAAAAGAGAAATTTTAGGCCAGGAAAGGCAATGAGATGCTGCTTTTTATAAAGATGTTTGGCTACTCTTTAAGAAAAATATACCTTTGGTAAGATAATAACCTTACAGTAATTAAATGTTTTCTTACACAATTGTTGGCGACATAGCAATTTATATTAAATAAATTACAATAAACAGTACCTGTCATTACCTCATTGACTGTTGTTGTACTTGTAATGTTAGAATATATGCTTTAAAAAAACCCTCTGTTTTGAACCTTAAATTGTTGCTTTTTTTATGTATAATGATGCAGATAATCAAAAATTAACTCTGCCCTCACCAGCTCAATACAGAGAGGTCATCACGCCTTAATCAATGCACGTTTCTCTTTTCTCCTAATAATTGCCTTATGTTTCTATAATCACAGTACAACATCTTTACAAGCTCTTCATTCAGGGTGGGCAAAGCAAACTTTGTATTCTGCCTACATAATCCATGTACAAATACGCCTCGCACTAGAGCCCTGTGCGTTATGCGATTTGAGTGGGGGTCAGAGCCACTTGTATTCCTTTGGGTGGGATTGCAGGAGATTTGAGCTGAGCATTATCCCTACACGAGGGCCCTCCAGAACTCCTATCTGTTGTTCCCACTACTCATTTACTTTATCAGTGCACCGCTGTAATATACATAATTCAGACAACCGGGGAATGTCTTTGGGCTCCGAACCACCTGCTGGCTTTTATTAGCTAATTAATGGTGATTTATCAGAGCTGCTAATTTGAGTGGGGCTGCTTGCCTTCAGGAGTCTCAGAACACTGTATGAATTCTGATGGTAATTATGCTTATTTGATGGGCAGTTTGCTAAAACAAAAAGTTCTGTCTTTTCTGCCCCAAAGGGATGAAATTTCTGTTCATACCAACGATGACCTTGTGTAATTTTTTTTCTGTCTCATTAAGGTCTCACACACAGTTCATTTTAATACTTAAATTCAAAACAGCCCTTTTTTTTTTTTACCTTTATACCTGTAGTTGTCTGTCCTTGGGAAGGTCTTTTTTTTTTTTTTTTTTTTTTTTGATGTCCTTATGTTTCAAGTATATTTACTCTTCAAGGACCACAAATTCAGTGGAGTTAACTCAAGATTGTGGACTGGACATTTGGGCACCCTTAAGGGAGAATATCAATATGCCTAATTTATTGTCTGTGTTTAAAAAATACTAGCTGGCTTGTAAGCGTTTACAATGCTCCTCATATTTCAGTATTTTTTTTTCCACTTTTGTCTGTTCTTATTACAAACATTTAATTAAAGATAAAGTTAAATTAAAACAATAAAAGTCACTTAATAAACAGTGATTCGGAATGTAGAAGACAAGGAGGTGACTGAGAGAATGTGGTTTTCGGGGATTTTTAAGGGAAGACAGCTTCTTCCTCTGACTGGCAGACAGTTCCCATTAAACAAAGAACGGGCAATCATTTCCCAGCAAGGGCTCTAAAGGATGTACTAATGAATCGTGGGGCAGGAAGCTGTCAGATTTTGTTGTTCATGTTCAGCAAATATAAATGGCAAGAACGGTTTTCTCACATTTACGCTCCTCTCAACAGAAAAATATCAATAAAATGCATTTTTCTAAGCTGTGATCGTTTGTAATGTCCACCGTCATTGTGCTGTAGGTAACCTGTTGCAGATTTCTGTTGTTGTTGTTGCTGTTGTTCAAAAGCTTGCCACAGTCCTCCTCAATACATGTCCAATGGTTCCAAAGTGAAAAATGTAAATGCAATAAATCAGAGTATGAACTTCACAATTTCTTGAATTCTGCATGATTATAATTCAGAATGGACTTATCTACCAACATGGACATTTTTGGTAGCTTGCCGTCTTGCTTTGCGATATGGCTAAATAAATTAAAAATCAAATTTTTGTGTCAAATCATTGTGAAAATGTTCAGATATTTCAAAGGGTAAGTCAAACCTTTGACCTCCTGATGATGCAAGAGGAAGAGCTGGAGGAAGAGCAAATGTCTTAAATACTTTTACCATATTTCAATCAGGATTAAAGTGACAGCTTGTCCGAGCAACCGTTCCAGCTTGCTATCACTTCCACTAGTATAAGGCTACGCTCACACTGCAGGCCTTAATGCTCAATTCCGATTTTTTGTGAAATCAGATTTTTTTCGCGTGGTCGTTCACATTTCCAAATCTCCTGACTAAACTGCAAATGAACCTAAAAGTGTCCCGCATGCGCAGTAGAGGACACAATAATGTCAGTGTTTGCGGAAGTAAACATGGATGGCAACGGTGGAGTGCATCTTGCGATTCTCGCTTCCACGTAGAAGGATGCAAAATAGTGACGTTTGTCGAGTATCAGTGACGTGCAGGTCGGAATGCAACCTGGCCGTACAGACACAGGTCACATTTGAATTGTATTGGATTTAGGATCACATATCCATGTGGCCTGGGTCGCATTTGTATAAATCGGATGTGTTGTTCAGACTGTCATGAACAGATCAGATACAGGTCGCATAAGAGCAAAAAAATCGGATTTGGGTCACTTCAGGCTGCAGTGTGAACGTAGCCTAAGTTAAGGTTAAGAGTGCTGATGTGAAACTGCTGCAAATGCAAGAACAATGATACAATGATACTACACATTAATTACATGTTATTGTTATCAGTTATGAACTTAAATAACTGATCTAAGGGTTCAGGCTCATAAATGCTTCATTAAACACTTACTATCTGACCTAAATGAGCTACTTGTTTCTACCAAATGCATCATTTCATATCAGATGAAAAACATTTGACAACACCTCATCACATCAACAAAGATCCAATGTGTAAGGCATCAGATGGCCGATTGATGTTTTCTGCCCTCTGCATGGATGTCTTCTGGGAAATGCCGTAGACAGGTTAAATCCCAAAAGGCGCAGACAAGTACAGAAGTATAAAACACGTCATTGGCATGAATGCGGAAGGAAAAAAAAAAAAACTGGGGGTAAAATACATCTGCCAGAGCACATCTTTTCCTAATCTTTTCATCCCAATTCAAATAAAATTCAAAACAGCAGGTAAATGGTAATATCACACAAGCAAGCAATGGTGCCTCCAGCAACATGCCCCATTAAAAGAATTTGCCTTGCAAGTTGCTGCAGCTCTCTCTGCACAAACTGTTTGCTCAGAGGGAATTGAACAGGAATTCTGAATACACACTTTAATGTACAACCCTGTTTCCAAAACACAAAAATAAATAAATAAAAGGGAAAAAATGTGTGTGTGCTGTGTATTATGCCAATAAAAACAGAATGCAATGATTTGAAAATCATCAATCATAAGTCTATATTTAAAACAATATTTTAAATGCTGAAGCCAAGAAATGTTACGCATTTTATTTTTTCTTTCTAATTTCTAATTTCACTGTAATTCTGATGCAGGAACACATTTCAAATATTTCCTTTGTTGTGATTTTCATGTCCTAGTGACCCACATGTTTTCAGTGTGTGACAGGTCTGGACTGCAGACAGGATGATATCTAGACTCTTACTGTGGAGCCATGCTGTTGTAATGTATATAGACTGTGGTTGGGTATTGTCTTGATGAAATAAGCAAGGCCATCCAGTTTCTCCCAATTCAGGGCCCTGCTGGAGTCTATCCGAGCTGTCACAGGGCACAAGGCAGGTCACACCCCGGACAGGTCACCAGTCTATCACAGGGCTATCACAGAGAGGTGCTGGTGCTCACTTTCACACCTACGGACAATTTAGAATCATCAGTTGACCGTTGCATGTCTGTGGACTGTAGGAGGAAGCCGGAGTACCTGGAACGAACCCACTCAGTCACAAAGAGAACATGCAAACTTCATACAGAAACACCCTACCAAACCAGTGGATTCGAACCTTGAACCTTCTTGCTGTGGGGCAACAGTTCTAACCACCCCAACATCCAGTATTTCAGAAATAAACAGATAGTGCTCCACTTTTCCTCAGTCCATGTAAAAGGCGAGGAGTTTCTGAATGGGATGCTTGTTTTTTTTCTTTGCATGATATTATTTTACTATTTTTAAATGTACTCATGAATGTGGTGATGAAATGTGTTTACTGACTATGCTTTTTCAAAGTGCTCCTGAGCCCATGCAGTGATTTTCTTTACAGAATTGTGTCTATTTTTAATGCAGTGCAGCTTGGGATTCCAATAAGCACGGCAATTCAGTATTGGCTTTTGTCACTGTCAACAAAACAGGGTTTAAATGTCTCACAAATTCTTGCATTCTGTTTTTATTTTGACTTTATACAATGTAAAGTATGATTGCACACTGACAGCCAAGGGCAATTTGTAAACTGTGGTAGACGTTCAGTATAAAAAGTCCAAATCGCTGGTTGATGATATTCTTTGGTCACCACGCGGAGAGTCAATTAAAATGCAGGTCAGGAGCTTCACATCAAAGGTGTGATATGTCTATGTAATTCCAGCGATGACCCGGAGAGGTCACAGCATGTGTGTAAATTTCTGTTTATGTAAACACACTTTAAACCTCCAGTAAAAATGACCCGCATCGACCCCTGTGGCTAAGGGACACTTCAGTATAAAAGCATGCTATTCACAGGGACTTCAGCAATAACACCATAATAAAAAAGGGATCAGTTCTTCTCTTCTGCCACAACACACACTCTCAAAACTCAGACTAGGTTTGATGGGGGAAATGGAAATAGGCGCCACTGTGCCCATGAATGCTATCATTTCATTCCTCTACCCTGAATGCTCCAGGGATCTCGGAGAGGGAGTAGGAGCAATAAGTTCACTTTGCTGAATTAATGCTGTAATTCTTTATCAGGAAAGCCTTGGCATTACCTTGAACTGGGCTGGTTTTATGCAAAATGGTTTTAAGCCCAGTTTTTTAATGATGGTCCTAATTTGTTGGCTCACTTTAAATTATTAATCTCTTTTATATTCAAGTAGTTATTACGTGTCATAACTGTGTATCTATGGGGTGAGATTTAATAGCATCTGCTGGACCTTAGGAAAGGAGCCAGTGCAGAAATGCTATTAAATATTGATAATTAGCTAAATATTTGCCTTGGCACCTGCTTTGAGCCACTGTGCTAATTGGCATGGGAACTGCTGCAGTGGCCACTGAAGGCACACAATGAGATGTTCAAATAGAAACTCAGTGGCACAGGCGAACAAATCAATTAGATAAGGAAAAAAGAAACTGTGACTTCTGAATTTTGTCTCATTTTTATGGCTATCGATACGTCTAGCCCTCAGTATGGAAGTTCAATGTATGTTTCCAAATGTTGCAAAGAGCAGTACTATACGCAGGTACGTAATTACAGCTCAGGTTAATGCGCTTCTTAAAAATTAATTTAATCCTGATTTTGTCAAATGCAAACTGTATTTACCTGCATATTATATAACATTTGATATGTTTGTTTTTTTGTAGAAAAAGAAAGTGATACTCTGCAATGCATCATGTCACTGATATTGTGTACTTCATACAACATCTCCATTTTGTAATGACTGGATTAGCAAAATTTGAACTGAAGACTGGTCGTATTCAAACCAGGAAGGGATTTCAGGTTTGCGTTGCAATATTATTATTGTAAGAAAGCTGCATTTTACAAAGTCAGCACACCACCTAAACTTTGTCCAATAAATTTACAGTGCTTTACAGAATTTCTGACCATCAGCCTTGTTTACCAGGAGATTAGTAGGCCTACTATAGCACATACATGACGTGAACTTCAGATCACAATCGAAAAGCTAATGAGTGGGCCAGCAGGGTTATACTATTTTTCTCACATACTATCAATTTTGACTTTAAACGTGCCTAAACAAATCTAATATTAATAAATCCAACTGTATGCCAGTAAAGACGGCATCCTTAGAAAATTTACTTTCATGTTTATTGTTGCTTCAAAGAGCCAAGGATAAAGTCAGCGCATTCTGTTGCAGTTCAATAATAATAAGGTGGAAACAAATAAGGTAATAATATGGAAGTAGCAAGTTATTAACACTTAATTACCAAAGTAATAGCCAAGTAACCTCTTTTATCAACAATAATTACAGCTGAGCAATGTTACACTGAAATTTATGTAACTGAGTTCTGACAGAAAATGTGGGTAATAATGTGGAACCATTATTACACATTTTGAGCCAACTAGTAATAGTATAGCAATATTTTGATAACAGTAAGATAACCTGTTAGCAATAAAATGGTAATATCTATGTATTGAATTTTTTTATATACCAACTTTGAAGTGTTAGTAACCTCCAATTACCAATTAGGTAACATTCATGCTTTAACACATTAGGATGCCATTGTCATATTATAGTGCTGGAATTGCTTCCACCTTATTTTTCAGCATTAATACTGCAGCTTATAACCTGGAAACACCTCATAGTTTATGTGTAATAACCAGGAAGCAGGGCTGCAAAATGTAAGATTGCCTGTTTCTATCTAATTCCATGCTAATAACCTATTAAAGCGAAATTAAAATAATGTGACCATTGTCTGAAAACATGTGTAGTAGTTTATGCGTAATGACCAGTTTCTGACCTTGTATTATGGTCACAATGACACATTTTTCAGTCTACTATTCCTCAGCTAAAACCTTTCTAGAGACAAGACATCACTCATTTATTATTGGATATTGCTTTGGTATTTAAGCGGTAATAATTTGCTATTTCCATATTGTTACCTTCATGTTTCCACTTTACTGCCACATTATTACCGAGCTGCAAAATAAAGTGCATCTGGACAAGAACAAGGCAGAACAGAGATGGCAGTCCATGTAAATTTCACACAGAGGGAATGTGTAGAAATAGTGACAATACACACAACAGAAGAGCCAGGGCCATCTATCCATCAGTCAGTCCGTCCATCAGACATACCACTGAACCATCTGCCAGCCTCCCCCATCCCTGACTGAACCCCCACAGCCACCAGCCAGGAGGAGGCTCTCTCCCGAGGCCTGATGTGCTAATGTGAACCTTTGTGGTGCTGACCTAAGTGGATAGCTGTGTCTTAGCTGTGGTATACTGCTTAAACAGAACCAAATAATACTGTTCCAATACATTATAGTCGATCTTGTATTAAGGTCGTGTAAGTAATGATTTTAAAACCTAACAACATATCAATAACTTTTTTTTGTGTGTGTATTATGATCACATGTGTATTCTTGGGAATGCATTCTTCTCACTAAGCAAACATATTTTTGAAATATTAAAAAAAATCACTTTTTTTAACTTTAAAGAAATATGCAGTATTGCAGCAGTGCTCTGCATGGCGTTCCCCGAAAAATTCAATTAGACATAATGTTGCACTCCAATCTATTCATTTGAGGCACCCAGTGAGGCAGCCAGTGGGAGTGTATTGATTGGAGTGTGTCATGTGTGGAAGCGGGAGAGGGGTGGCCACAGTTTTTTGCTTAATGGACTGAAATAAAAAAGGCGGGAATGGGCTTTAATGAGGGAACAGTGGCAGGGGCATCTAGTTTCCCCTCCCGGTATTTACCCTGCAATCTCCTCCAAAGAACACACTCATCCGCCGTTGCATTTTCTCATGCAGATGCTCACATATGCACTCACACAATACCACAACCAGTGCATTTAAATACACTACAAATGCATACAGTTGCCCTCTGCCATGCCTGCACACACACACACACACACACACACACACACACACACACACACACACACACACACACACACACACACACAC
>JAVDPK010018125.1:0-11003 GCA_034780415.1 Cichlasoma orientale | reverse complement strand
TTTAAAAAAAAAAAACAAAAAAAATTACACACACACACACACACACACACACACACACACACACACACACACACACACGACCAGATTAAACATGGACAGTGTATGTGTAAGTAAGCCCAGTCTTCAACCGCTTTAAACCGTCATTTTTAAACTCTTGGCTTTATGTGATGTCAGTGAGAGGGGGATATCACTAATATGATCATGGGCAGTTCAACCTTTTGCTTATGAGGGACAGCCAATCAGAAGAAAGCTGTCTTAAAGAGAGTGGGAGAACAAGTTGGATGAGGGGCTCCACCGAGGCTCAGTATAAGATAAATAAGGATTATTTCAAACCACAAATTCTGAAAAGCTATGTAAAAAAAATAAAAATATAGAGCTGGAAATTAGCATAACAGGTCCCCTTTAATATGATATCATTCAGTAATAATGTTGAGGAGAACCTCAGACTCTTAAATATGCACTCCCATGTAACTGAGATGATATGATGACAGATTAGCCCATGAACTGCTGTAAATCATGCATAAATTTGCAGGCTTACAGGCTTCTTAATGTCTTCGTTACCTTCCAGGAAACAGTTAAGGTAAAAGTAAAAATCGGGGAAACAAAATCTTTGCGTGAAGAAGGGTCATTTCTACACTTCAAAGACTTGTAAAAACGCTGACTTGAAGGGAGTAAAATCACATTCAACAGTCCACATGGTTGGGTGTGCCCTTGAGAACAGCTGAAATGTAATCATGTGTGATCTGTAAAAAAGGAGCTAAAATACTAGTATAGTTATTGAAATGTACTGTGCAGTACAGAAGCCCATCACAAAATGCAGGTAACGTTGTCGTGCGAAGTAATTAAATATCTGTAAATGATATTCAAGTAATGTACCAGCACACATTTCTCCCCTTGATTAATTCACCCATCACAAATAGTTCACACCCTTTTGGATTCAAAAATGCTGTGATTATAACACAACATAGACTTAATGCATTATACTCATTAATTTTACTAATGATCCTTTAAAATGCCGCACTATGTAACCATCATGTCCAGTAAATGTTGTTACGTTTATAGTAAGCCTAAGGAAGACAGAAATTTGTCACAGTTATTGGTAAGAGACCCATGTAGCTATTGCACTGTCATTTCAAATTATTTTACATGTTGAATGTTTTGGTTTTCATCATCTTAACCATCATCTTTTCCCGATACATTCCTTGGTCCCGTCTACTGCGTCCCAACAAAGCTGTAAATGCCCCAGTTAACCTGCCAGTTGCCACCTTTTAAAAGTGCAGCATCGCCGTGGAGGACAGGTTTTCACATTAAAAATAAAGGTTCAGTAATGACACTGATTCTGTGCTCCCAGTGTTTTCTCTGATTTGACTTGTGACCAATTTTATCTGATCCCAGACCAGCTGTGGAGGTAGGAGGTCCAGCCTGAGCCCCGAGCCCCAGACCCGTCCTCCTCCCCTGCAGAGAAAAGAGACGAGAACAACTGGTTAGACATTTCTGGATGTTATCCTCTTTCCTGAAGTGCTGCAGATGATGACTTTAAAAAAAGGGTTTTGTCTGAATAAACAAGAAAGAGGTCTGTGTGTTTATACAGGGTGGAATGACTGAATGATTTAATGGCTTCAAAAACAAGAATTTGGTGCACAAGTTTGAATTTATTGAGGATTTTTTCTAATCCACACAGGGTCAAATATATACATACACTCACTTAAATCTTTTAAGGAGTGGTGCTTAAAGTTCTACAATGTCTTAACTTGACAAGGCCAAGGCCTATTAACTTCTCATTAGTGATCATGACTGACTACATCTGACAAATCCATTAAAAAGGATTTGTTTGACAGCACTCATTGGATTGACCAACACCCAGAACAACGGGGAAGCCCAAGGAACTTGGTGAAGCTCTAAGGAGGAGATCTGAAGAGTTACACAAGTTGGGAAGGTCTCTTGGACCCATTTCTAAACAACTCCAAATTCCAAGATGATCAGTTCAAACACATATATACGAGTGCAAGTTATTTGGATGTGTCACCACTTTGCCAAAATCTGGAAGAAGACCTAAACTCAGCTGAGAGGAAATTTGTTAGGATGTTCAGGGATAACCCAGGAACCACCAAGACTCAAGTCTGCCATGAACTGGAAACTGCTGGAACACCAGTGTCACTGTTTACAGTGAAGAGAGTCTTACACTGCCATAGACAGAGGAAAATCAACACCATAAAGCTTGACTAAAATTTGTGGAAGCCCACATGGGCAAACAAAATGGCTTCTAGAGAAAGGTTTTATGGTCAGATGAGACACAGATGGAGCCATCCGGCCGCAATGACAAGAGGTAAGTTTGGAGGTGTAAAAGCCAGGTCTGTGCCAGGAAACCAACTAATTTAAATGAACTCTACCAATTCTACCAAGAAGAATGGTCAAATATCCAGCCAGAATTATGCCAGAAACTTGTTGATGGCTACCAAAAGTGTCTGGTCAAGGTGCAGCTTGTTAAGGGACATTCAATCAAATATTAGTGGGGGTTTATGTATAAATTTGAGCCTGTATGTATACGTTTGACTGTGCAGATGAAAGAAAATACAAAATAAATTCAAACTTGTTCACCCAGTTCTTGTTTTCTGAACTCATTAAAGAAGTATGCTGTACAATCATTCCACCTTGGAAAAAGAACAGTTCAAAGAGATCATTAAAAGCCCAAAATTACCATGACATTCATGCCTGTGATGAGTGGATGTAAACATCTGACCACAACAGTAGAGAACATAGGACAGATTTCTACATTTTAAATGATACATTATAAACCATATTAAGCTTTTATTTTTTCTGCATATTTGGTTGAACTGCACAGGCTCTGTAGTGATTCTCAAACCACTGTTTTTAAAAATGAAAATGCAAATTAATGTTTACCCATCACCGACCTTGTGCAATGGCAGCCAGTTTGCTTTTTTCCTCTGGGCTGAGCTGCAGCATGGTGTGGATGACGGGCAGCAGAGCCTGCCTCTCGCTGCCAGATCGCAGGAAGATAAACTGCAGGAGGACATTTTTCAGATACTCCAGGTTGGCCACACTCTTCTCCCTCTCCTGGTTTCGCTCCAGACGGCGTAGTTCGCTCTTCAACAGCTAGCAGGCAGAACATACAAGCAAAATTAAATCACAAAACCCAAACGTCCCTTCATCTGATTATATCACAAAAAGGTAGGAAAACAAGCCAATGTACAGCAGCTTATCAGGTTCATTTTAGGTTAAAAACTAGCTGCAGTGGATTTAATCAAATTATACTTCACAGTCGGATACATTAAAGCTTTCATGACTTCAGCCCACAATCACTGTTATTATAGCCATCTAATTGATAATACAGGATCTGATTTAAATAACACCAAATAGAAATAAATAAATAGAACCGCAAGCGGCTGGCTCAGCTTTTTTAAGTGATTATTATTTATAAAAAACAACTTTGATCTTAGGCTAACAGGGCGGCAATTAATTTTGACCCACCCTACTTTCCGTAATCGAACACCTTACGTCATACATAACAAGTATGGCGGCGTACACTGGGCTAGAGAAGTGTGGTCCGCTGAATACGAAGCGTTAAACGCGACTTATAGCAGCGACGTTTAAACTTCGACTGTCGCAGTTTTCTGCGGGATAGTTTACAAAATTATAGCGACAGTGAAAGATGGGGTTCGAGCGGCTGCTGTGGTGTTACTCCAGACATTTTCGGTTCGGTAACGTTCAGTTAAACCCGCTTCGAAACACGTCGGTGTCGGCACAGACTTCGCCTATCACCAGCGCATCCCCCCGGGTTGACGCTTCTTCTGGACTGTTCAGCGGGATATTTGTGCACACAGGCCACCAGCTGGCCAAACCTCGCAGCCTGTGCACCTCCGCTCAACCACCCAGAGATGTCACCTTGTTCGTGCACGACAGGACCCGCTTCTTCCGGCTTCTCTCGGTCTTCTGCGGCGGACAGTTCGTCTTCTGGACGTACCTGGCTCATTTCGCCTACACGGGGCTCAAAGACACAAGCGTCTCTAAAGAGAAGGGGAAAACCAAGGCGCCCACCACCACCACGGGGCTGGCCGGGATGTGGAGTTTTGAGATGAACCTGGGCTCAAACACCTGGAGGTATGGCTTTACGCTGGGATGCCTGGCAATAGGGGCAGGGATTGTCGGACTCGGGGCTCTGTTCTGCCGGCGCTCTGTCAGCAAGGTGGTGTTACACCAAGGTGGGAGGATGGTGACAGTTTGCACACAGTCACCTCTGGGAACAGGCCAAGGTCGGAGAATAACAGTCCCTCTGTCACAGGTGGCCTGTCACGCCCACAGACAGGAGACCACTTCATTTATTCCCCTCAGGGTCAAAGGTCACAAGTTCTACTTTCTTCTGGACAAAGAGGGGACTGTGAACAACGCCCGGCTGTTTGATATCACTGTAGGTGCCTACAGGCCAGTTTAAACACAGTTGTCACACCTGAAACAGCAGTCTACAGGTGTTTGGTTTTTTTTTTAAACATGGCTGCCAAAATAATGTATAAGCATGATTCTCATTTGATCTGAATTAAATGTTTGCTACAAATATTTGGCTCATTTAGGTCAGTTATTTGGCAAGCTTCATGGTTTTGACACAGTATTATATACATTTCCAAGTATTTAATATTTAAAATTATTGCCAAAAGTATTCACCCACCCACCCAAATCATTGAATTCAGGTGTTCTGATCACTTTCATGGCCACAGGTGTATAAAATCACCTAGGCTTGCAGGCTGCTTCTACAAACATTTGTGAAAGAATGGATCGCTTCCCAGAAGAGTTGACGCTATTATAGCTGCAAAGAGTGGGCCGACATCACAGTAAACCCTATGGATTAAGAATGGGATGTCACTCAAGTTCATGTGTGTAAAAGCAGACAAGTGAATACTTTTGGCAACATGGTGTATATAGCACATTTCATTACATCTAAATGCAGTGTGCTTTACCTAAAAAAAAAAAAGTATCATAAAGGCAGTTTAGAATCAACAATTTGGATGCATGCGTTTTGGATTGTGGGAAGAAACTGGAGACCCTGGAGAAAAGGCACAAAAAGAACAAAGACCTCAGTGAGTCTGAATCCAGGGCCTTATTGCTTTGAAGTGTCAGTGGAAGCCACTGCGCCACCGTGCCATCCAAAATAGAGATGAAAAATGAGTAACAGACAGAAATATATATGAGTAAAAATACAGATACTCATCAATGAATACATAAGAACAAAAAAAAGGCAGTCACTATTAACTAGTTGCTTAATACATGTATTAGTAGCATATATAAGCATGTAATGACTAAGTTTTTCCACCCATAACCTAAATAATAGCTTGATGGTAAGGAAGCTGAATCTGAATTACAGTCTTAAGTTGTACTCTGTGCTTTAAAAGGTGCTGGAAACCCAAGAATATACTTTTTTCCTTTAAAAATAAATATGGCATATTTTAATGTAATAAAACATATGATGTAAATGTACTAATACTATACAAAATAACTTTACATTCTTTATAACTGAGCTTTTTAAAAATAAATAATAACTTAAAGATAGGCAACTTTCGCCTGCTCCCTTATTCACAAACTGTTGCTCCTCATGTTTGACTTGGCACAGTTGATTAAAAAAAAAACATGGGGTGCTATTCCTGATGCAACCCCAAAGGGATTGGCATCTCCTCCTGGGATAAAAACTTTAAAATCTGTGTGAATTCTTAGACAGCAAAAAGATCCATCAACTAACAATACAGCAAATGTAGGCACCATATTTATTCTTAGTCTTGAAGAAACAATGCTATATGCTTTTAATTATGTCTGTAAATCTCAATTGGTTCATTAATAAAGGATATAGTTCTCTTCTTGACACCCTAAAAGTTTTGTAGCCATTACTTATGAGTAGGGCCTGCTTATTACAATGATTGTGTCATATCATAGATGTGCTGTGTGAAGGGGAGGCAACTTTAAAATAGGGAATATTGTCATGCAGATTAAGGCGTCAATAAGTGCTTTTTAATGAAAAACAAAATCTAAAGTTTGACCAAAAGAGAAAATTTTCTTAATATACTGTGAGTGTAAGCAGATAATTGAGTAAGTATACATACAGTGATCTGCTCCATGAGAATAGCGTTGGTGGCCTCTGTTTCATGCAGCAGGCTGTTCATGTGCTCCATGCTGCGGGTGGCTGTGTTCAGCTTTTCATTCAACTCTTCTTTGGTTGGCTCCACTGTCCACACAAAAGGCTCTAGAGATGCAACCGATACAGGAAGCATTACAATACACAAAATTCTGTCACAAAGTCAAAATCCTTTTTTTTTTGGCCCAAACAGTCACTGTTATAACTCTCATTATTATATCTTGCTAAAAAGGTCACGTATATGGTCCTTTGGTAAAGTGAATTTGTTTAAAGTGCACCTCTGCTTTCAAACATACCTTGCTTGGGGTTTGGAGATGTGAGAAGCTGCTCCAGAGAGGGTAGGGGTGTAAGAGCGGGGGAGGAGCTCTCAGTCTCAGTGGTCTCCATGCCTTCACCCTCCTCCCTGGCCATAGACTGGAGGTCGCTGAGGGCCACTAGTCCCAAACCTGCCTGGTTCTGGTCACCGTTTCTGCGCTGTGGATCTGATGCAAGTGACTTACGGGTGGACTGGACAGCCACTGAACCTGTGTGGGTGCAACAGGTTGGTAGAAGAAGATTTTTATGGGTATTATGCTCATATTACTACATTCATGTTGAAAAGGAGAGCTGGGTTTAAGGTGGGCTACACAAATATTCTGCTTATTTTATCAGTGTTGGCTTTAAAACATTTTAGTGAAATGCTTTTATGGAATTGTTTGTGCAAAGTAACACATAAATGAGGGAACTTAAAGAAATTTTAGTTGAGAGCGACCTTCAAATCTTCCATTTATTTTCTGAAAAAGCATCTCTGGATTCTTACGTTCACACAAGGACAGTCCTAACAGTTATGAGTCAGTGTTGTACTTCACTGTGACATGAGGGGGCACCAGACTACCCCAGGTCTTAACCAGTTCATCTGGAATAAATGGTGACAAAGGAAGGGAAGGGGAGAGGGAAGGATGAGGAACTCGAGAGGAGGCTGACAAAAAAAAAAAAAAAGATCGTCATTAATAAACCTGAACTGAGCCCAAGAGGCCAGACTCGCTACCAATCCCCTCACCTCGGCTCCTCCAATCAGGCCCTTAACTCCCTTTGTCATGCAGCTGAGTGAGAAGAGCAAGACATCCACCTGCACACTCAATACACTGAGTAGCTTTTATAATCTGATCTGTTCACGAGTAACAGTTTCAGAGATCAACAAACCAATATATTTACCCAGTGAAGTGTAACATTGCTCCTCCCTGCTCCTGACACAACGCTCATTGTTATAAAGAGCCCAGCTCTAATCACCCAAATCCTGACGACTGCCACTGAAAAGGGCTAAACACATTTTAGTCCTGATTCAACAGTACAATAAGCTTTAATAAAAAGGTTTAAAGAAATCAAAAAGGAAATAAGAGCACCAACTTAAAGGAAAATAAATACCCCTGACATTATATATCACAGATAAATACTGAGCAGGGTTTCTGCAAAGCCATTACAACAGTCTGCAACAGAGGGAGCAGCTGGAAAGGCTTCAATCCTGACTGGTTTCTAATTTATAAAAGACTGTTTTATGTGTGTGTTTATGTACTTCTTGAAGGTTTGGATAAAAGATTAGACCAAATGTGACAATGGGCATAGATAACTGTTACAGCTGATTTATTAACAGAAAAAAAACGAGGCCAGTAGTTTTATCTCCCACCTGTCCAACAGGGCCAGTAACGCATTTAATATGGTATGAAATCAAATCATAGTGGTCAAAATGGTTCAAATATGACTAATATTGGCCCCAGTATCAAGTTTATCCCAGCATCCATGTGTGAGCCACTAATGATGAGTCTCTCCAGATGCCACAGTGCGCTGTCTGCCACACTGAGAGGCGGGGACAGAGCTGAGGAACCTTGCCAACACCTGGTGTGCTCAAGTGACAGAGAAGAAACACACATACACAAACACACACTTGCCTTTCCTAGTCATTACTGTGTGTGTTTTTGCTGTTTGACTCCAGCGGGCAGCTGTGTGGGAGGTGATGAATGAGCTCTCAATGCTGCTCTTCTGATAAACACACTGATGCTCTCTTCACGGTTTTCTTTCTGACTCATATCATTCCTCTCATGGAAGAGAAGCGTAAACAAGATAGAAAACTTTGACACTGTAAACCACTTGATGCTTTGATGGATGTCTATATACTATACCTTTTATGCACCTCTTGAGTTTATTATTGTCTGTTTGAGCAATTTGAATCATTCTACTGGTTAGTAACAGTGACCTCACCTCACCTATTTGCTCTGCTACTTCTTGTAGAGAATCAAACACTGGCTCAAGTTTACAATTCCCCTCCATGCTTACTGTTCTGGGTCTGCAGGCTAAAGAGTTGCTCCTCAACACGGGTCAGCTGGCCCTGCAGGGTCTCCACTGTGGCCCGGTGGTCATCCTGCAGCTTTCTCAGCTGCTCCCTGTAGGTCTGCCGCTGGGTCTCGACCTGGGAAGACAGATCAGCCTGAGCCTGGGACAGGTCTGACCGCAGGGTCACATTCTCTGACTGCAATGTCAAAAGCCTGTAGGTGGACAGAGCGGGTAAAGATTTTAGAGCGTGCTCATTCAGTAGAGAACCACAGGTAAGTCAAAAACAGAAGTATTTTCCAGGCACAATCAGGTGTTCTCTCAGCATGTGTGCCAATGGTTCCTGATTGCAAAATCAAATCCAAAGATAAATAGTTGACGAGGCTAAAACATGCCACATGTCAACCACATGGCAATACAACGAATTAAAGCCAAGACAACAACAAAAAAATGACAACAATTAAAAAAACGACATAAAAAAATAAAAATCAGTTCACCTCTCACGGAGCTCAGCCTCCTTGCTAACAGCTTCCTGAAGGATTTTATTGTGTCTCTCCAGAAGAGTGTCATGTTCAGTTTGGAGCTGCTGCAGCTCTGCTGCACTGCTCTGGAGACTCTGCTGGCTCTCCGCCAGCCGCGTCCTCAGCTGTTCTACCTGAGTGGCCAACTGCTCCCTGAAAAACACACCACACGTTACTCTTACAGTGTTATTTTTACAAGGGAACATAAAATTAATTAGTGCTCCTTTATCGTTATATCAGTCATTGAATCACCTTAAAATGTAAAGTATTTCTCATGTGGCATTTCCCATGTTTTGACCAATGTCTTCAATAAACAAACTCATTAAAGATCGAAGCAGCTTTGGTCATTGCAAACTATTATTATTAAACTTCAGTGAGGAAATTGCCTGAGTGTACTTTGAGGGGTTTTTTTGGTGTTTAAAAATCTCACACAGAGTGAAAAGTTGCAGAACAGCATCTGTAATCAGTGCAGCAAGATTTTAATTCCTCTACTGTAAAGCCAAGTAAATGTGTTTCCATTAATTTCACATGCAATCACCTGAAGTACAGAGCCAACATATAACTGTCCTCTACTGGTCACATACATTTACCAGCAGCCTGCTATTACATTATCTGTAGATTTCTGTCAAAGAATGCAATAGCATTGTCTTTACCTCTCTAGTTTGCCAGAGTCTACTTCACTCTGGGTGGTCTTGCTCTTCTGCTGTTTGAGCACATTGTGGACTCGCACCTTGTAACCGTCAAACTCCCTGGTTGTTGCCTCCAGTTCATCCTGGAATAAACACAAACATTAATGAAGATGTATATGGTTTGAAAATTTTATATATATATATATATTTTTTTCTCTCTACCTGATGATGCCATTCACATCATACAGTATATACATTCCCCAGTTCTTGCAATTCATATATTTACCAATTTTGAATTGTTAAGTGTTTGTCACACAAAAATGAGCAATTAAAATTTATCACCTTGAGCACTTAAAATAATTTTTCAATACTACAAAAATTTAAGTATTAATCAAAAATAATTGAGATATTAATAATGAAAATAGTAATTAGTTTGCAGCCTCATATAACACTGCTCAGTCCTGAGCTGGGGCTGTAGCAGTTTTCAATTAATTTCTTCAAAATTGGATGGGTCTGATGTAGCTGCAGCACCTCAAAATTTACAGCCACGGTGTCCTTGAACATTGCACATCAACATCTTGTCTTTGTGGTTGAGTTATTAGAGTGTAAATTGTCAATCCAGCCTGAACAACAGTTAAAAATGAAAAGTCAACTTGTGTACCTTAGCAGTGTCTCTTTCCTGCTGCAGACTGTGGATGCGTTGCTGCAGGGAGCTGCTGGTTCTCTGTTGCTGTTCCAACGCAGACTTCAGGTGCTCCTGCAGGCGATGGCGCTCGGCTGTCAGCTCAGAAACCTCAATCTAAATGCACAAACACAGGCTGTAATAAGTGCCAACAAATATGAAAGTCGAATTCAATGGTTTATCAGAAGGGATAGAACAGAGAAGTGCTGGGCGTGCTACCTTTGAGCTTTCTAGCTGCTGTTGGTTAGCCTCCAGCTCTCCTTTCAGAGAGGCCTGTAGCACCATGAGTGAGCTTTCCTACACACACACACACAGTAAATTTTTAAATGCATACACCCAAATAGGAAAGCACACAAATGACTATTCCCAATATCCTCAAGGCCTCCTCCACAGTCATGTCTGCACATGGTTGCACAACACTATTTACATTCATCATACAGCAACATTACACACCGTAATAAGAAATCGTTGGGGACACATCTCAAATACACCCACGCACACACCTGTTTCTTAGCATCAGCCAAGTCCTTCTTGGTCTTCACCAGCAGCTGTTTTATCTTAGAGTTTTTCTCCTCCCCCTGGTCCAGCTGGGACTTCAAAGACTCTGATGACACAAAAACAGGCACATGTGTACACACACACACAGACACACAGACACACACACACACACACACACAGACACACACACACACACACACAGACACACACACACACACACACACACACACACA